>LN483777.1:104787-116607 GCA_900002565.1 Culicoides sonorensis
GTTTATATATTAATATTATATTAAATGCTTTATCACCATTTTAATATTTTATTCACTTAAAAAATTGGTTCAAATTTATGTTTAATTAAAACAAAATAACAAAGTTACAATTTCTTAATATACGAATTATGATTGTAATTTTTTGAATTCAAGAACATTTATATTTTTAAATTTCAAAAATGTTTATTACAAATATATTCGTTAGTTAGATGTTTTCCATGATTTCTTTAAGTTGAGTAGAGCGTTAAAACTATCTCCAGGTGGCGCATGTGTAGAAAAAATCTTACTACCGCAGCACCTTATTTTAGACTTCATCTTTTTTTAAGCGGTTTATTTTTGTGAACGTGTGTATTGTAAACGTACCACTTTACCGTATTGACGAAAAATTATTTCCGACGAACATTATTAACGAGGAGCGTAGCTTTATAGATACAGACTTGGCTTTTCAATTCTATTCCACCCAACATAACGTATACTTGCTACACCGTATACTATTTATAACGTCGGCGTACGATGAGTACATTTCATACTTTTTAAAAAGTATATATCAAGGGGCAATCACTGCTACACCATACCACCATACCGATGCTAAAAATTACCATACAAAATTATGAAATTTACCATACTTCTTCTATTCAAATATACATAGGTATGGTAAATTTTACATTTACAAATTAAAACCTATTAAAATTGAAATATCATACGCATAATGTATGGTATGGTAATGTTAAATTTTGTTAAAATTTGATAAATTTTACTAATATAAATATAGTTATTATAAAATAATAATAATTTTTATAAAATAAACTAAAAAACTGCTCTCTTGTAAAATTTTAAAAATCAACATACGCCGTTTGTTTATTCCTTCTACGATATATACCTAGGGGAGTCACCGTACACTGGTATGGTAATTTTGTGTAAAATTTATCAAATTTTAACAAAATTTAACATTATCATACTTTGCATACCTTATACATTATGCGTATGGTAATTTTTATACATAAAGTATGGTATTTCAATTTTAATAGGTTTTAATTTGAATAATGCATTTTTTATTTATTTTATTAATTTTAAAGAAATAAACATGATTATTAAAAATTTTAACATAATCAAATAATAGAATTGAAGTATTAAAGTTTTTCAGATTTGAGTGTCAAGAACTTCCTGGTCCTGAAAAGCATTCATTCTGGAAGGTTCTTGAATGATAAAATATTTATTTTGGGTTTTAGCGATTCGCCTTTTATCGCGATCCACGATTTTCACGGGCTTTTCGCGATTCGTGTTTTTATTCGCGGTTTGCTCTTTTTCCCAGTTTTTTTACCGATTCGTGATTTTTTTCACGATTCGCGGTTTTTTTTCACGATTCGTAATATTTTTTACGATTCGTTTTTTCACGATTCGCAATTTTTTCACGATTCCCTTTTTTTTGGGATCATTAATTAGTCAATACTCAATTAATTATCTGATTAATTTAAACTGAATATTCAATTTTCGATTTTTTCCATTAAGCTTTGTCTAATAAAATTATTCTGATATTTTAGATTTTCCGATTTTTCCGAAATTTTCACATTAACCGCTCTAAATTTAAGAATGGGAATATATTTTGTTCAAATAATTGGAAAAATTATATTTGATAAAATTGAATATATTAATTGATTTATTTTCTTTTCTTAAATTTTACCATACTTTTCATACTGATCTTCGTATGTGTTTAGAAGATATGGTAAAATTTATCATTTAACGTACAGAATAAAGGTATGGTAAATATAAAAAGTATGGTAAATGTAAAATTTACCATACCTATATATATTTGAATAGAAGAGATATGGTAAATTTCATAATTTTGTATGGTAATTTTTAAGCATCGGTATGGTGTAGCAGTGATTGCCCCTAGTAAAAATGCGTAAATACTGCACAACTCAAACGTCACAATTTCAACAATATTTTAAATTCAATTTTAGTTTCAACAGAATAGTGAGCTTGGTAATTTAATTGGGAGTTTGTGGCATTTAACTAATTTCATTGACTTCCCTTGCGGAAAATATTTTTACAAAGAGATGTCAGCAATTGGTCAAAGGGATTTCAAAAAGAAATATGTGGTACATCTGTAATATTATTTACGGTCATTAAGTAAGGTCATTGAATTCAAAAAATCATAATAATGGCTAAAGAAGAGGAAGAAGATTCGCTACCTGACAAAGATGCAGCCAAAGGTTTTTATGCAAGATATGAACCAAAAGAAATACTTGGCAGGTTCGTAAAATGCAAACCAAATTATTTTCTTAATATTATAATTTCTAAATCATTCAGAGGAATCAGCTCGGTTGTTCGTAGATGTATTGATAAAGAAACTGGAAAAGAATATGCTGCTAAAATTATAGACTTAGGAATAGCAGAAGGTTCAGATTCAAACCAAATGCTGGAGTCTACAAGACAAGAAATAAATATTCTAAGAGAAGTTAAAGGCCATCCATATTTAAGTATGTTATCCATTATTCATAAGTCATTAGGGTTAACTAAAATATTTAAATATATGTTTTTTCTGTTTCTATTTCAAACAAATTAATTAAATACTAACCCGTTTCACAACATTTGAAGACTTTTGGCATCGATTTGATTTTATTTACATATTTTGATATAAATACATAAACAGCTTTCTTCTTTTTACGTGACATTCGAAGAGACAGTCACACTAACCAAATGTCCTTATAAGTGAAAGAATTAAATAAATCTTCCATTTCATGTTTTATTTTATATATATATTGTTTTTCACAAATTACCAGACTTTTAAATTAGGTTTTAGGTTGTTTAATCAACAAATAATAATAAATTACTAATCAAATTATATAAAAAAAAATAATAAAAAAATTTAAATGAAAAACAAAACATTTCTTATGAAGTTATTAACTTCTAAAATAAAAAGTGAAAAACAAGAAGTTTTCAAGCTAAATTAAGTATTTGAGATTAAACACAAATTTGTTAAAAGTTGAATATTAAACAACCACCCATCAGTTTTGTGAATGCTTGGACCAAATTCAATATTCTTTAATAAATAAGTCTCGACTTAATACTCTTAAGACATCAAAATTAATCGAATTGCGAATTTTTCAATTAATATTGTTATTGTTTACATGAATGTCATTATAAAAAATGACAGAAAGCAGAGTCATAATAAGCAAATGTCCATTTAAGAAGCAGTATTTTATATGAAAAATCAAGGCAACGTAAAAAAATGTCACAATAAGCTAACACTGGCAAACACGGCGAGGGTCATATTAATCTGATGGGAAATCCTTTTGAGGTCTGAGGTCTTCATAAACCTTGAACTTTCCCGTTTACAGTTTGGCGCTAGGACACCTAGTTTATTTTTAATAATTTTTTTAAATTTTGAAGATTTCTTCTTATATTTACTATAAGGCGATTCATTTAATTGGAATTGAAATTGAAAAATAAGAATTTCAACAATTATTTTTTGAACGCACTATTGAAAATCAAGTGTAAAAATTATTTTAAAAAGAATATTTTTAGTAAAGTCGGAACATAAAAAGACATTTTTTATATAAATCTTGCAATTTTAAAGCCCGTGCATTTAAAAAAAATATATGACAACACTACTGTCAATATTTCAACCAATTTAATTTAAAATTGAATTATTTCAACCAGAAATTTCTTGTTGAAATTGAAATTTACTGTTGAAAGAATTTTTGACACTTCTCACGTATACACCTACATAACTGTTTCTGTCAAAAATTTCAATTCTTTGTTGAATTGAAAAATTTCAATTAAATGAATCGCCTCTATGTAATTTTTCTTAGTTGTATTAAATAATGCTGAATAATTTTCGTTGATTTGATTTTTGTTGAATATTATTCAATATGTGACTTAAAATGATATTAGATTTATTTAGATTATAAATTTTAACATACTTTAGACCAATTTTAAAGCGAATTTTCTTCGAAATCATTGAGAAATAATATAATTTGCAATGTTTTCTAAATAAACTATTAACAAACTTAATATATTGTTAGAAAAATGTCAAATTTTATTTTTTTATCATCATTTGCCTGCATTCGGTGAATTAGATATCAGTTTCTCTTAGAAGTTTCCAACAATATCGGTCCAATTTCTTTTGCAAGTTGTCCATATGAAAAAAATACCATGATTTTTCTACAAACCATAAGTTTTTATTTGCTTTGGAAGTCCCAAGTACCAAAAATATACGTATAAAAATGTGTACTAATTACAAATCAGTTAATTAAAATTTTGACATTTTTTTTAAAAGGCATTCAGAATCATATGATTTTTCAATGTTTTCGAAGAAAATTCACTTTAAAATTGATCTAAAGTATGTTAAAATTTATAAACTAAATAAATCTAATATCATTTTAAGTCACATATTGAATAATATTCAACAAAAAAACCAAATCAACGAAAATTATTCAGCATCATTTAATACAACTAAGAAAAATTACATAGTAAATATAAGAGAAAATCTTCAAAATTTAAAAAAAATAAAAAAAAAAAAAAACTAGGTGTCCTAGCGCCAAACTGTAAACGGGAAAGTTCAAGGTTTATGAAGTACTATCAGACCTCAAAAGGATTTCCCATCAGATTGATATGACCCTCGCCGTGTTTGACAATGTTATTTTAAACTGTGATATCTATACAAGAACTGAATTTATCTTGCAACAACTTAAATTATTGTCTGTTAAACAGCGCATATATTTTAATGTCTTATTGTTAATTTATAAAGTTCAACATTACTTATTGCCGTCATACATGTGTCAATTTTTTTAATATAATGAATGAAGTCCAGCCTTATGCTCTAAGAAATGCAAGAAATATTAGACCTCCACCTTGCATTTCTTCAGTTGTGAACAAATCTGTGATATATAAAAGCGCCAACATGTTCAATGAATTACAAAGTGCAATTTATGTTAAAAATTAATATTAATACTGCCCTCACATAAAGATAAGATATCATCGAAAGATGGAGCTACAAACAACAACTACACTAAACTAGTCTCGTGTTCAACTAAAAATTCAAAATTTAAAAATACACGACAAAGTAACTTTTGAATGCGCACAGGAGGCCCATAACCTGTTGGATTCCAATAAAAAGCCTTTTATTCCGGAATAAGTTAGATTTATTAAATCATAAAAACTATAAACACGTCTATTCACATTGACGGACTACACGAGACTAAACTATAAATCTAACACTATATACATGATTCTTATATACTACAATGTAATTGTTCACTAATTCTAACAACCGTAACGTACAAATCTTTTAATTAATCAACTACAGTATTGGCAAAATCATATGCAACATTATTTGAAATTGCAAGACTTACGAATTAATACAACGATTTAGTTCTGTTAGAAGTAAAATTTAATTTTTTTTATTATTTTTCCATGTTATAGCTTAAAATTAATGCAAAAAAAAATCTCTTCAAAAGTAAAGACAAGAAATAATACTCATTTTTCTAAAAGGGTCTAAAAAGAGCTGGCAGAAACATATGCAACTTTTGCAAATCATCAAGAATTAAAAGGATAAAACTAATATTTGGTTGCAAGACCTTTGTGCTAAATTACTGCGCGACAGCGAGAGGGCATTGAGTTAGTCAAATTATTGATCGTTTCTTTTGAGACTTGCTCCCATGCCCGTTTCACTTGCTGAAATAGTTGATTTTTGTTTCTGACACTGTCGCGATCAATGTGGCGGTCAACTAACCAAAGGTTCTCAATTGGGTTGAGATCCGGGCTTTGAGGTGGCCAATCCATTACATTGATACTGTGTTTCTCAAACCATTTTTTTGTTGACCGAGAAGTGTGTTTTGGATCTTTGTCTTGTACGAGAGTCTAACGCAAAGGAATTTCTTCGTCAGTATACGGGAGCATAATTTCAGATAGAATCCTTCGATACACAATCTATCCATTCTGCCATCAATAAGATGTAATGGTCCAGTTCCAGCAGCGGAAAAGCACCCCAAAACCATTATACTCCCCCTCCATGCTTGACTGTCTTACATACATATTTTGAATCAAGTCGTTTCCCTTTGGACAAGGAGTGCACCGTCAGATCCAAATATATTAAATTTTGTCTCATCAGTAAACAAAACATTAAACCACTGTTTCGGGCTCCACTTCACATGTTTTTTTTGCAAATTTAAGCCGCTTAATTTGATTTTTTTTCGAGATCAGTGGCTTTTTTGCTGGTCGGCGAAAATAAAGACCAGCTTTTACTGCTCTGTCCCGTACAGTACGATCAGATATAGGTAAACTCAATGATTTAGCAAGTTGTTTAGACGATATAAATGGATTTTTTTTAATCTTACGGATGATCAGGATATCCTGTATACGAGAAGTTTTGCGTGGGCGACCACCTTTGTCATTAACTTCTGCGATTCCAAACGTTTTGAAATGCTTGATGATTCTTGATTATTATATAGATTCTTTTTCTAGAAAAGTTAAATTTTGTAGTAACCGTAACGACATATTTTCTCAATTTTAAATATGAAAAAGGATTCAAATTTATTTTGGTGTTCTGCAGTCAAAAAGAAAACCTATGAGAGATTATGAAAATGTAATTTATTCATGCAATATAGTGAAAAACAAATGAAAAGGTGAAATTTAGTAGTCACCGTAATAAAAAAAATGGCCATATCAAATGTACTAATTTTTCTTTTTCAGAAAAAAGTAAAATCATAATTTGATATAAAAAATAACTTTTTACGTATAAGGGGCTCATTGTCTGGGGCCCAAGAAAACTCTCATCGGTCTTGTTGAAATATCAGTTCATTAATTAAAGTCAATATTTTTTGACAGCATATAGATGTCTCGCTTCATATCTCGCATAGCGTGAGAGTGTTATAGTGTAGTTCTTCATTTTTTAATCAATGAACACTCTTATAAATCTGTGTAATTTATATTATTTATATTAGTTGAACTTCAAGATGTCTTTGAATCTGATGCCTTCATGTTTCTGGTTTTTGAGCTGTGTCGTCATGGAGAACTATTTGACTATTTAACTTCTGTTGTCACATTATCAGAGAAAAAAACACGATACATAATGAGGTAAATATTTTTACTGTTTTTTCTACTGTTTGTATTTTTAACCAAATTTTTCTGATAATAATAATTAATAATTAATAAAAATAATAATTAAATAATATTTGACCACCTTTATCTAAGAAACCCTTTATTTATATAGATCAGGAATTTTTTCCCTAACAACACAAGTTTAATCCACATCACATATATAGTAAAAGTAATCATTATATTAAATTAATTTAATTTGCCATGATTTCCTTAAAACACATATGTGTCACTGGAAATGCAATCTAGTAGTATAATTATTGTAAAACTTAATTTTTGTATAAAATCAAATAAAAAAAATCTCTAATTACAAGTTTTTTTTGTTGTTTTAAAATTTTTCAAGTCTGTTGTTAGTTTGGCGCATTTCTGTCGATTTGAAAAAAATGCGTTTGTGACAATTTATTTAAAAATAAAAATTTTCTATTCAAATCATTTATTTTTCTGAAAATTTCTGATTTCCCAAGAGATTTTAAAATATTAAGAAAACTATATTGACGAAAGCGAGTGGCAAGATTTTCAAAATATTGGAAGTTCTCAATTAATTCCAAAAATCACATCATTTTCCGATGTAAAGCACTGGTAGACAATCAACTTCTAAGTAAAGTTACGATGTTCTTCATTTCCCCGAATCTGATTGGATGTGGGTTTATAAATTCAATGAAAAAGCTTATAAAATTTATGTCTATTATAATATAAGGATATAAATTTATTTTTTTTTATCTCACAAACATCTTTTTTCTTTGTCGTATGAATCAACACTTGCTACCTTTGAGTCCTGTTGTCCAATATATTGGACAAACATATTTTCGCTTTTATTTTTTTTACCTGAATGATTTCACTGCTTAACATTTTGAAAAAATTGTCTCCGAACTAAAAATCCTTCATATGGGCCCATTCTATAAACAAAAAAAAATAAGTTTGGCGTTTTCCGTTTTTCATTTGGACCTCGTTTAAATTTTAGAGCAAATTGAAGTTTTAAAGCAATTTTCCTAAGAGATTCAAAAATAGGGCATCGTTTTTATGGATCTGTGGGCTTACTATGCATCGAAAACATCAAATACATAGTAATTTGAAGCTTGGACAATTTTTTTTAAGAATATTATATTTGGACCCATTAACAAAGTCTTTATTTAACTAAATTAGCAGTAAAATATACTCTTTTACTATCACTTTGACCACCCCTATTTAGGTTAGACATGGATCCAAAAAAATAGCAAATATGATATTCTTAAAAAAAATTGTCCAAGCTTTCCAAAAATACTATATATTTGATGTTTTCGATGCATAGTAAGGCCAAGTTAGTTAAATCGTCAAGCTCAAAGAATCAGATATTTTCAGCAAAAACATGTATTTTTATAAATTTGAAGATCCATGACACTTCAATCACATATAGGCAAAAATTTAATTCTAATGTTTTTATTTTCTAGACAAGTTTTTGAAGGCGTTGACTACATACATTCATGTAATATAGTTCATCGAGATCTGAAACCAGAAAATATACTCTTAGATGATAGTTTGAATGTTAAAATAACTGATTTTGGATTTGCTCGGCATTTAGCGGAAAATGAGCGGTTATTTGGTAATTTGCCTCATATTTATAGATATAATAATTTTTTAATGTTAAAAAAAATGTAAATCTTCGTGAGTAGTGTTGATAGCTCTAAATTGAGACAGTAAAATAATCTTAAAAACACAAACAAACAGTTCATTACATTCCAAGCGATTATGATTTTTTTAACAGAGTAAACGGAAATTTAATTCTTTCCATTTTTGAGTTCTACAGTGATCGTAGAATTTTAGTGGGGAATGACTTCTTCGAATATCCCCATCCGTCCTTTCCAACCTCATAGGGCCAATTAAACGTAGTTTTATTAAAGTTTATTTTAGAAATTTATACATCGTTACCCCTATGATGAAAAACGCAAGAAATTTTCCAAAAAAGCTTTTAGTGTTATTTTCCCAAATGGACTGCTGAACCATAAAGACTAAGCCAAATTATGAAAATTTTTTTCCTCAAAAAAAATAAAATTTGATTGAATATTCAACATCCTCAGAACTTCAGCTTCAACTTTGTAGAAGATTATTTTCATGTATTTCTAATATTTCACTCCATTTTTAGCCACCAAAACTCATGCATTTGGGAAAATAACACTAAAAGCTTTTTTGGAAAATTTCTTGTGTTTTTCATCCTATATGTCGACACTGTTCGGGCGGTCGACATATTGCGTGGTTGAGTTATCGAATTATAGATTTAAAAATAAAACCGTTGATTAACATTGCAAAAGCGTGAATATTTCGACACATCAACATATTTAAGAAGAGCTTATTCCAATTCTGGATATTTTAGTTTGCCTAATCTTAAACGTTTAATATCATTTTTGTTTAAATTTGTAATATTATATGCTTTTTTAATTATGCCGGATATTGCGCTATGTAGCATGTTATATTTTTCAGAAATTTCCTAAATTATCTTGTTAATCTTTAATAATTTTCACTTTTGTTTCATATTTTCGTTGTTAATCTATGTTTAGAGGCATTTTCAGTTGTTTCTTTAAATAAAATTATCGCAAAATTATTTTCATGATTTGATTGTTTACTTTTTGTTTGATTTTTGACATGTCGACTTACAGTAGATGTTGACTTGACGCGATGACTTAACATAACGAGATGTCGTCATATAGAGTTCACGGGAAATGCAAAACATTTTTAATTTTTTTTTCATTTATATAATATAATTTTATCAAAAAACTTAAAATTTTCAAAAATACCCAAAAATTTCAAAAAAGTCAAATATTTCAAAAAACTCCAAAATTTCAAAAAGTTTTTTTTTGAGTTTTTTATAAAAATTTTAAGTTTTTTTTTTAATTTTTTGAGTTTTTTGAATTTTTTTTTGATAAAATTATATTTTTGTTACTTAACAAATGAAAAAAAAAAAATTTAACAATGTTGCCGTACAATTGCCGTAGAGTTGCCGTCTACGGCAACAAATACGGCAACAATACGGCAAGTTTTGCATTTCCCGTGTAGAAAAAAGTAAAGAATGGTAATGAATGTTCAAGTTGTTGACACACAAATGGTATGAAACAGCAAAAATGTGTTAATAAAAATTATTATTGTTAATAAATGTTAACAATTGAAAACGGTATTAGAAACGCAAAACGCATTTTTTTTTCATGAAAAAATAGACTTCAAACGGCAGAAAACATTAAAAAATATTAAAGAATGGCAAGAAACAGCAAAAAATATTAAAAAATGTATGTTTTATCCAATGATAAAAAATGGTAGACAACGTTAATAATTGGTAGTAAAAGGTATTAAGTGGTATGTAACGGTAGTCAATGGTTTCAAACGGCAATGGTAGGACAAGCGGAGATAAAATGATCGTACTGTACTTGGTACTTTGGAAATAAACAAACTGAAGATAAGTTTAGACTTTAATATACAGTATTCTGATAATAAAGGGAAAATTACTCTTTTACACAATTTTCATAATTTAATAAAAATAACAATCAGTGAATTTCAAAGTGGAAAATAATCTTCTTGCCATATTTCCGAATTTCTTACAAGTATGAAATACATATTTTTTTGTTAAGTAGTGATATTTTCTGTTCAATTGTTTTACATCTATATTTTTTATTAAGATCTTTGTGGAACACCTGGATATTTAGCGCCAGAAACTTTAAAATGCAGTATGTTTGACGATGCACCAGGATATTCAAAAGAAATCGACATGTAAGGATATAGTAAAATTTAACATTGAACCCTGTATTCCCGAGAAATAGATTCAGCTGGTATTATTTTATAATTTTTTTCTAGCCATTGCTACAACTTTGCCAAAAACACCAAAACCTAACATGAACATGAAAAAAAATTTTTTTGTACATACACACAGTGATGTCCTCTAAAATTTTTAAGAAGAGGCCCGCTAACAAATTGAATTTAAAAAATTAAAGAAGAAATTTTGTAATGGTTATAGCAAAACTTATTTAAAGTTTACAAGAGTTTTCATAACTCTGTTTTATCAGATTCCGTTTGTAATGGTTTTTTGTGACCTTATTGGAGTCTGCAGTACAATGCCCTTTACGTTAAAAACCTTTAACAAAAGAAAGAGCCTGTAATTCGGTCAGAGGTTTTCTTAGCTTTACTGTCATTATTTCAGATAGTTTTGATTTATCATCCACTCCGTTTTTTTGTCTAAAATGATATTCATTAGACCGAACCCCTTCTTGCACTCTGCAGAATTTATTGAAATTCAGCGATAACAGTACCAAATTCATAGTTTGAATGTCCAATTTTTGGGGGTTTAGTAAAGATATTAGTTAAAAAAGTTGTACATTTTGATGCAAGTTATATTTCAATATAAAAACAAATAAACATAACAAGGCCGTTCGAATTTTTTAATACACTTTTTTACTATTTTACGTTAAATTTCAGAAGATTTTCACTATTTCCAATAAAATTTTGTGTTGTTTTTCTAGGGTAAAATACCCAATACCCGGCCAGTTAAGGAATTTTCAGTTTTAACTGATTAATCGCGAGCGTTGTATGTTTACAACGCCTCTTTGAAGTCACTTTTCTCGTTCAAATCAAAAAAAATCTTTGGCAATCTTTTTTAGAGTCTTAATTTAAGATGTTTTGTATCAAACAGTTGCATGGTTTTTGAATTTAAACCAAAAATTAAAAAATTATGAGCTAAACTTTTAAGAAAAGTCGCATTTT
>LN483777.1:164704-175764 GCA_900002565.1 Culicoides sonorensis
ATCCTTTTTTTTATTTGTTTTATGATAATAAAATGGAAATTTTTTAAGTTTTTACTGTTTTTAACAAAAAATCAATTTCCCTCGACAGATGATTTTGATATTTTGTAAATCAACGCTAAAGATCATGCTTGAAGTAACGCCGATAAGGTTTTGCTTGGTAACCGAAATTCATTTTTATCTCTTTCCTCTGAACCGTGTATTACATTATATCTTATAATAAATACAAATAAAATGTACTTAAATAAGTACTTAACAATAGAAATACTTAATTATATAATTTTTTTCTTTAATTTGATTAAGATAAAATTTAACCGAAAATTATCAATCACAATTTTAAAATTCCATACAAAATAAGACGTAAAATCTTGTGTCTTTTTTGAGTTTGACGAAACTACAAGGAATTTCGGTCTAATATTTTGAGAAATGATCCAGCTTGAGATGACATTTAAGAATGTGCAAAAACCCGAAAAAGACACAAGATCACTTAGAAAAAAGGGGACGTGCGATATGGTTCCTTGTTAAAAGTTAAATATTTTGTGAAATTTAGCAACTTTTTCATACATTATTTCGATGTTTTCATACAAAATATTAATACAAAATAATACAAACTATCTAGCATTCTCGATCTAATCACGATACAAAAGTTTATGGAAAAGGCATATACTAAGAGTATCACATGACAAGACGATTCAAAACTGATTTTTTCAGATTTTGATAAAAAAAATATTGAAGTCTCCCATAATTTTAAAACAAACATAACATATCAGCTCTGTTAGGATATTCTCTACACCGTTGTCTCACACCAGTTTTAACTTCAATTAACGAAAATATGAATATGAATATTGCTCAGAAACCGTTAAATCAGCTCAAGTCTCTTTATTTTTGCCATTTTTGGCCTCAACATGTAGAATATGGACCTGGTCAGTTAAGCAAAAAAACCGAAAAATGAGCTCAACATTTTTGCCATTTTTGAGATCTTAATACATCAAATGTAAACTTGGTCAGTTCAGCAAAGTTGTAGCTTAAAATATGCTTAAGGTGATTTTTGTCTAAAACTAACAAAAACATGATTATTGTACTTAAAATAGTAAGAGGCCTGGTCAGACCCCGTCGCTGAAAGTAAGGGTAAAAAGTTATCGCTAAACGGAGGGTTAAATGATCAGAAATCAAACTAGAATAGGTTTTTTATGTGTTACGATACTAGCATTGTTATTTTTTATCATTTAAATGTCATTTATTAAACAAATCGTTCTTTACTACTGAATACAAAATGGCTTGAACTGATTTTTTTTCATTGATGAAATATTCATTTAATTCATGAAATATCGATTTTTCTGCGAATTCTTGAAAATTATCCAAGAAAAGTTATATTTTTCTAGAAGGTTAAGAAGTGTTCTAGCATAAGAAACAGATGGTAAATATTTTTATACATTAACTAAAAAGATATTAAGGTTTTTTTTCGTTACTCTGAATACAAAAATTTTTCAGTTTTACATGATTATTGAAATTATTTGCCGATTTTTTCTATTTATAAGCAAAAATTTACAGTTAAACTGATTTTCACTCAAATAATTAACTTTTTCACTTTCAGTTTCAATCATTCAAATATAATTTTTACCGAAAAATCGAAAATTAGAGTTAAATTCAAAATCATATTTTTTACGAATATTGGATATATTGGACATTCTGCTTAAGGATGAAGGATCACTACAAAAAATCTGTAAAAAATAATTTAACACTTTCTTATATGGGTTAGTAAGAATTTTAATTCAAAAAACATCTAGGTCTTTTGGTTTAGGCTCAGGTCTGAAGGAGGTTGAAGTAGGAGAATTATTATCCAATCAAATTATTTTATATAGTGTGACACCATTTAGTAACTATCGAATAAAAATGTTTCCTCTTTGCATTTTAGGCAACAGTAAGCACCTTTTCAAAGTGAATTGATTAAATTACTTGAATTAAATTTACTTACCTAACATATGAATGATGGGTATTGCTTCTTTTGCAATCGCTTTTTGCGTTGGTTCATGTTTAATACATAATCCAGTAAGGATCCTCAGAACATATTTTAATGCAGGTCTTGAAATGAAATTTTTTAAATCAGGACAATCAGCTATAAGAAGAGTTGATTTGACAATTGGAGCTGCAACTATATAATTCAAAGACTTCTGTAGTATTCCTAAATTCATGATATAATCTTTCAGTATATTTCCTACAATATTAGGTTCTATCGAAACAGTTATTATACAAAAAAGCTCTAATCTCAGCTCATCATCTGTACTATGTTCTTTATCAAATTTATTGAAATCTAAAACTGTTTTGAAGTAGTCGCACAAATGTTTCATTTTTATGTCATTACCATACACAAGAGCAGCTAAAACTTTAGCCAAATGAATTTGTGCTTGATTTGAATTAACTCTGCAGTTTCTTAAGCTCGCGTAGTTTAATAGTGATTGTACATATTCCGGTCCTCCAAATGTCAAAGATAAGCGTAGAAAAAGATCAAGAGAATCCGAAGCTGCTTTTGAAAGAATAGTGTTTATAATTTCCAACAAGTTTTCAATAAGATTTGTTACAATAGCTGCGTTTTTATACTGAATACATTGGTCCAGGGCTTTAAGAAAAACTTCCACTGCGCGCATTTCTGGTCTACAAAGTGCTTTTTGACATCGTTTAACTTTTGAACATAGAGAAAATAATTTTAACACCACTTCTAAGAGAGATCGATCTGCATTTATGTCAATATCACACTCTAAGCAGTTCAACATAACTTCTAATCCTCCGCAATCAGCAACCACATTAGCCATTCGATGCTTCTTTTCATAATCAATATTTTCGTCAGTACTATCTTCTACTGCTTCAACAAATTCTTCAAAATAAAAACAAATAATATTTTTTATTACATTATTATAATGTCATTATATGGATTAAATGGATTATATGGATTATATGGATCAAATCTCTTTAGGGTCCTAAAATATAACAGTACTACATTTTTAAATTTAATTTTGAGTTTGGCCAATAAATTTGACTATTTTCAGAATTTTGTTCAATGTTTTTTTTCCGAATTCTGAACAGTAAAACACTAATTGGGTGTCAAAAATTTAGAATTTAATATGTTAATAAGTTAAAATAAAACGAAAAGACACATTAAAAAAATCTGAAGAATTCCCTTTCATTTCATTTCTTTCAGAGCACAATTTACAAGTTTTGATGTAAAAAAATAATTGGTTGATATTAGAATATTTTCGAGCTAATAAATTGGCGGATAAAATATCCTATTTAATGGTAATTTTTAAGATTTTAAAGAACAAATTATAAAATTATATCGAACTGATTTAATTGCGAGAAATATAAATAATTTATAACTGAAATTTAATAGGTGGACTTTCATTTTATGCGATTTGAAATTAATTTTGTGTTTTTCAACTTATTTAAATGAGGTTTAAACTAAGTGGTTTTTAATAAATTAAGGCTGTAAGTATTTTTCGTTCTGTTTCATTAGCAGGTAGTGTAAGGATTTTTTCAATTTTATGAGAAATTGACCCCAAAAAACATGAGAAGTATTCTGCAAACTTATAAATCGACTCAAGAACTGCTTCAACTTATACTGCAATAACATAGCTTTTGGGCGGACCACAATAGGACTCTTTTAGACTGCGGTGGCGCCCTTGTAAAACCTAACCTAACTAGCTTTTGGGTGAAAAACACTCAAAACATTATTTTTATAGAATAATATTAACCTTCATAAATTATTCAAAAATGTCGCTTATTTCATTCCTAATAATGTTGCCATACTTCGTTTTTGTGATTTTCTAACAATTTGATTCTGAGTAAAAAATCGATCAAAACCGTAGAACCGCAGAACGAACCTAAGTCTATGCTGTCACATTTTTGGTCTGATTGAAAAAAAGTATTTTTCGGCAATTTTAAATGAATTTTATTATGAAAAACCTTGAAAGTCGTACTGGAGGCGATTTATTTTTTGTCGAAAACGATGTCGCAAAAATTTTTCGTAGGCAGAAATTTTACTGACAGTTTAAAATGTGTTCATCATATTTTTTCAACTTTTTTGCTTCTTATGAGATTTTGACGCATAATTTCACATATAGGGGAAACGATGTAGTCAAAATCACTAAATTTAAATCTCATTTAAATAAGTTTTAAAACTCCAAAAGTAATTTGAAATTGCATAAATTATACCAAAAAAAATAATCTCATATACAAAACTGTTTGGTCATTAGTTTTCCTTATATCGCATTATCAAATAAATCCAACTTTTAAAAAATTTGGAAATTCTTGTTTTTAACTTATATTTTGGATGACCACATGACTCTTAATAGTTTTTTACTGTTAATTGATTTTTACTGTTAAGTTAAGTTTTTTTTACTGTTAATTGTTTTCATAATGTTTCATTCAAAACCTAACATATATTTTTTCAAGCAGTTTTATTAAGAAATGGTAATTTAAACGTCAAAATACCTTCTGTAGCATCTCCAAGTAATCCTCGCATTCTATAAACAATTTTCATTGTTTCTCGATCACCCCCGTTTTTTAACCATACCATTTTGTAAACATCTTTGACAAGCAAATCTAAATTTATTATCTTATTACTGACCAATAACTCCATCCCATTATCATCTTCCAATAATGCAATTAACTCGCAATCACTACATATTTTATTTTTAATATTTCTCATTTGTGGACCCAATGCGGATTCGGCTGATGAATAAGGATTACCTAGCATTCTACCTTGAAGAAAATCTTCTTGTTGAGGATCTTTTTCTAAATTAAGAAAGAATTCACCAATATCATTCTCATCTTGGTGAATCAATGAACATAAACGTTCAAAGGCAAAAACTTTAGTTTTAATATCATCAACAGCACTGGAATTCAATATTTCAATGCAAACTGTAATGAAATGTGTTATATCTGCATCACTACCAGATGTCACATTTTCTAGAATCATCAGTAATTTTTCTTGTACAAATTCAATAGAAATGTTTCTTTGGAGACTTATCTTTCGAATATTCAGATAACCTTCCAAAATAGGTTTAAGTAATTTAACTTTATACTTTTCTCTTATTTTTTGGACATCCCAGAAAGATATTAAAATTTCGAGTAGTTGGACAAGTGAATGAGTTGAGTAATGATAAACAGAAAATGCATGTTTTTCTTCCAACAATAATTTATCAATTTCAACTGATATCAATTCAATTAGGGTTTTTAAAAAACCTTTCAATACTAAGTAATGCTGCCATGGAGAGCCTAAAATTAAGTGTTTAAAATAATTTATAAATTCCATGACATGTTGATCATTTTCCCCAGCCTTATCTAAAAGATTAATTGCCATGTTTACACACCAAACTGTCTTTTTTTCATGTTTGGATAGGTGTAATAGTATTGTTGAGGTCATTTGTCTGATATCAGAAGAAAAGAAATTAAAAATAAGGTTTACCAACCAAACAGGAGTCATCTTTCGTAATTGATGATTCTGAAATAACATGAAACTTAAAGATTATCTTACAGTAACATCAACACATTAAAATTCATACACCATATTTCCACAAATTAAAATATTTTTCTTGTAATAACGTATTATTTGGGGTAACACATGATTTTTCGTTTTTTCTCCAATCTTGAAAACAAACTCTATTACAGTACCAACTTTTGAAATCAATCGATTGCACTTTACTCTGTTGTAATTTATTGTTTTCTATGTCGGAAACAATATACCGCAACAAAAGTTTTAAACAGGATTGAGTAATAATGAGAGCTGGTACATGTTTGTAACTAAAATAAAAAATATTATTTAGATGAAAATATAAAGTCTTATCAATAAAAGTACCTTGATGATTGCAGTAATATTTCAAAAATTGTTTTAAACTTAACATCACAACAGGAATCGTATATAGAACCCAAAGCCTCAATCAGCAATAAATCTCCCCTAATTGCTACATCTATACAATATTCAGGTAAGCAACTATACAGAATCGAGTTACAACGTTTCTTTAGAATTCTACAAATTTTTTTTGTATGAGTTATGTCATTTTTAAGTATGTTGGCCAATATATTTGAAACCTGATATTTATGTGTAAAAACAAAAAAAAATATTAAAAATTGAATATAAATTTGTTAAATTACGCTTCTAACGTGAAATTTCAAGAAAATTGACAAGTCATATAATTTTTAAATAATGAAAAAATGACAGATAAAGGTATAGTTTCTAAGATAAACCTATGTCAGTTTTGGCATCTAATACATATTATTCAATAAATATCACTTTTAAAAGTTTTTGAGTTCACATTTTGAAAACCTGTAATTTTTGAAGTTCATTTCAAAGTGGAAAAAAGTCAAGATTGAAAAATCTTTTTTGGG
Organism: Culicoides sonorensis; assembly: GCA_900002565.1. Classification (NCBI taxonomy): domain Eukaryota; kingdom Metazoa; phylum Arthropoda; class Insecta; order Diptera; family Ceratopogonidae; genus Culicoides; species Culicoides sonorensis. The sequence goes on from LN483777.1 coordinate 171,083, forward strand.
GTGTTTCGGGTTTTCAGCCAAGTATGACATCGATATCTTTTGTTAAGAAGTGTAATTAAATAGGTTTGAAATTAAAGATGTCTCATCGGGAATCCCGGTCGGAAATTCTCGGTCGGGAATATTGGGAAATCCCACTTACACACCGGGAACGGAACGGGAATGAACATTAGTTTTTTTCAGTGTGATATTTAAAGAACAGTTGATTTTCTACGTTTTAGCTGAATAGAGTAATCATAAATTAAGGGAAAAATTTTGTTAAATAATATTTTGGGTTCTTTTGAGTTGAATACACGAAATACAGGCTTTTTACTGACTTAAAATCAATTTTTATGAAGTACAGCAAAATGATGTGAGGAAACTTGGTCCCGCGTAAAAAAGCTTTTAAATGAAAATCTGAACTATTTACAGTAAATTACCAAAGATGAACCAAAGCGGAGACTTTCAGCTTTCCACATGATGTTTATATCCGTTAGATGATTTTCACAACTGTCACCTGAGTTATTTTATCATTTAGAAGAATAATTGAAATGATTTAATTCGCAAAAAAGAAAAATAAGCATATTCAAAAAGCTTTTTAAATCAAAAAAATAAATATATTGTGCTTTTTATCAAAACTGCAAAATGAAGTTTGATGAAAATGTAAACAAATTGATATACCGCGAGGATTTGAAATGATCGTTAACGAGGGAAATTTCCAAATTTTACTAAAATATGAATATTTAAATAAAAAAAAAAATCGGACAATAATTTTTTATCAGAAATGATAATTTATCATCGATAATATAGAATAAGGAGAACAAAAATCATTATTTATAAAGAAATATGCAAAAAAATAAAAAGGGCTCATTTATCAATTAATTAGCTTTTCGAACAGCCAATTATTTAAATTTTTGATTCTTAAAAGCAAAATTTATGAAAACCAAATAATTTTTCATATTTTTTATTTGAAATTTTAAATATCAGTAAAAAAATTTATCTCAAATGATAAATAAAATTTTTCCCCTCCAAAATTTGAATTTTTAACGGTCAAATATGTCACGCGCAGTATAAATAAACGTCATTCTCGTTAAACAGTTCAGCTTTGGCTTTTGCGCTTTATTCCGTAAAGATAATAACTTGTATTCTCGGTTCCCGTTCCGGGATCCCGTTTTTTGTCTTAATCCCGTCCAGATTCCCGACTTTCAAATTTTCCGGGAATGGGACATCTCTATTTGAAATATACCCTGATATGATTTTATAAGATAAAATTGTGATAATGATAAGAAACTTTGTGAAATTCATCTAACGGATCTAACGGAAAGCTGAAAGTCTCCGCTTTTGTTCATCTTTGGTAATTGACTGTAAATAGTTCAGTTTTTCATTTATAAACTTTTTTACGCGGGACAAAGTTTCCTCACATCATTTGCTGTACTTCATAAAAATCGATTTTAAGTCAGTAAAAAGCCTGTATTTTGTGTATTCAACCCAAAAGAACCCAAAATATTTTTTTAACAAAATTTTTCCCTTATTTTATAATTACTCTATTCAGTTAAAACGTAGAAAATGAACTGTTCTTTTATATACCACACTAAAAAAAGGCTAATGTTTATTCCCGCTCCGTTCCCGGTGTGTAAAAGTGGGATTTCGGGATCGGGAATAAACATTTTCGAAAATATATTGCCTCTTTTAAATTAAAACTTGTTAAAATAACGGAATGTTTAGTAATAAGCAGAAATAAAAATAATATTTCATATAAATGTATATTACTAATTTATAACCACTTACTTCAAGTTGCCAATTAACTGTGCCTCTATGAAAATTAAACAATAAGCCGTTGATTGTGTATATGTTAATATGAAATTTGTGGTACATAGGATTCAAAGTTAAGGTGCGAAATAATTTCAATGCTTCAACAATTGAAGTCAAAATACATCGATAACAGTGTTGGTTGCCATTCCTTTCTTCTTGAATCTCTTTGTTTTGTTTTTTGTCATAAAGAAGAATAGATCTATAATCATTAAAAATATGTTCCCAATTGGAAAATATAAAATAAATTTAATAATCTTCAAATTACCTTCTAAATGCCTTAATTTTCCAAAGAAGTATGCACAAATCGTCATTTAATGTTTTCGACTCGATACAATACTTTTGTGATATAATATGAATTGTTTTATGGAAGCCAGATGAAGGATTATTTGAACTCATTAATTGTTCTAAGTTTATTTTTTTATCTTGAATAGGACATTTAAATAACAGCAATTCAATAAGTCCCTTGTTTGACTGTAATTGCCGATAAATTCTATCTGCTTTTTCAGTTAAATTACGAAGTACTTGAGTCAATCTATTTCTTTCTTCGTCATCTTCAATTGAATCCATAACAAAACTAGGTTTACCTACAAGACTAAAATCGAATTTTGCAAATTTTGAAAAACCACAAAAATTACATAAAAACGGATCCTAAAAAGTGAAAATAGAAAATCAAATTAATGTGTATCATTTATTATGAGCTCATTTACCTTTTCGTCATAATTAATGGCTCGACATTTGTGACATTGAAAAACGTTTTCACCGCAATTTCCACAAATTCCGGGATTAGAAGACACAACAGCACTACAGCGAGGACATTGAAGGGTTTCTGAACATCCAACAACAGTTTCATAAAAATCAACGTATTCTATCATTAAGTTACATGCAGTGAAAGGTAAACAGAACTCTACACGAATATCTGTTTGCCCTGGTAGAAGTTTAATTGATTTTGCTTTGCGCCATGTGTCTATTTTACTTTTAAGATCAGCTGTTGCTTGGATGTTGTGATTGCTATATAAAATGTTAATAGAACGAACCATTTTTGATTTTTTTATTTCCGTGATTTTTAAAAAAATTTTTGATATGCAGTAGCTTTGGATTAATTTTATAATCATTGAGCTCGTAGAAAATCGGGCATCGGCTTTTACTGCAGATAATTTTAAAGTTGTTGGTTGTACATCGTAATTGTTGCAATCCAAGCAAGGCTCAGGATCAAAATAATATCCATCCATTTCTATTATACAATGTAAATAGGGATAAATATACGATGCCGGATGGTCAGATAATAATTTGTTTTGATTTTTTATCGTCGATAACACTTGGTTCAAGTTGCTGTTGTAGGTTGAATTACTTATAAAAGCTGTATGTGAAAAATAACACAAAAGATCAATAAAATGTGGAGAACTTTTTACTTCAGCGCTGGTTTTATTATAAATGTTCCAAAATAGCTGAAGTATATTTACTTTAATTGTATTATCCACATCTTCAAACATGGTCTTTAAAATGTGATGAACTTGGAATTTTAATTTCGCTGCACAATTGTAAATTAAAAATTTTTTTACAAAAGTTTCTAATAAAGTTGGCATTAAGAAAACCAATACACGGTTGCTTGTACTCGTCTCACAACTTGAAAACAATGAACCTTTTAGGTTATTTGTTTTACATATAGATAGGCTTATTAAATTAATGATAACTATGTGCAATACTTCTTCATTATGAGAACAGCTACAAATAAATAAAGCTTGTAATATTTCATCATTTGAATTACAAACTGTTTGCCAATTTATCGGTCTTAAAACAGCGATATCATAACAGTATTTTAAATCATTCGCTATAATAACAAGTTCATCAAAATCCGGGGAGTAAGGTTGTTGTTTTAAAATTTGCAGAACAGATTTTACAGACTTTTCAATGCTTCTCTTATCTTTTAAATTTCGGTACCCTTCTTTACTACCACAAATTAAAAGTAATGTTTTCCTAATAATTTTTCTGACATTTTGGTCGTCTGCATCCATCATAAGATCGCAAAGCAGAGTAGAGAAATCCTCTATATTTTGAATGAACCAGTGATTTACAGAAAGAAGTTCTCCAGATATTTTAATTACTTGGTAAATAAGTTTAACAATAGCTTCTGTTAATTGGGGTATTGATGGATCAAATAACTTGTAGTTTTGACTTTTTAAATCGTATTTTGTAAAGAAAGGATGAAGATATTGAACTTCATTTACATTTGATGGAGTTAAAAGATTACTATCCGCCTTTGTAATCATGAAGTTTGAACGAAAGTTCGACTGCAAAAACTTCAAACAAACTAAAAGAATATTCTCTTCTAAAAGACAACGGGCTGTTTGTTGAGAGATATCAAAACTTGAACCTTCCTCAGTTGAATTGTTTTGTTTCGTTTTACATCTACTCATTAACAATGTTAAAAATTTTAAAGTTACAATTGTAATATCGTAATTTTCCATTAAAAATGAGTCCTACAAAAAGATAAAAATATTTGATTATAAGTATGATATTCTTAAACTTAAAATATTTGAAGTGATGCTTTTGTAACGCACGTATTCTCACATTCTTCACCAAAATCGAAATTGGTTTGCAGCATTGTAGTAACAATATACGATGACCATAAGATATTATGTCAAAGAAACCCTTCAAAGAATCCGTTTGTTAAGAAATATGTACTTTAAAAATGTATTTAAAAATGATGTTATACGGGTGGGACTCTCGGAAAGAAAGGGTAAATTTTTTTTTTGATACAGATTTACGTAGGAGTTCATTTACGTAATAAAAAAGGGTATACATTACAATGAAAGATTACTAAATTAAGTAAAAAAATCATAGTCCAAAATCAAATGAAATCTTATCTTCTTCTGAAGTTAATCAACTTCAAAAAT
>LN483776.1:0-112380 GCA_900002565.1 Culicoides sonorensis
ATAACAGCATGAATAAATATCATTAGTGAAAATCCATATATTTGTGGTTTGCAGTAGTTTTCAACGTGATTTATTATTATTATTACTACTATCATCATCATTTTATTTTATATTGAAAATAAACAGTCGCGTAAAGGTCCCTGTTATTTTTATTTTTATTATTTTTTTAATGGATTCTGCAATTTTATAAATGCATTGAAAAAAAATCAAAAGTTTACACAAAATTGTAACTAAGCTAATTTTCATCCCTAATCCAAATAATAATAATAATATTAAAATACAAAAACCTTGCATTCACACACACATTTTAAATGATAATGTTATTTATGTGCAGGAAATGTTTAAAAACGATAATTTAAGAGTTTCAAATCACAAACATGTCAGCTAATGGGTCTCTTTTGTCTGTTTGTCCAAATATTGTGTGAAATTTTTGTGTGTTAAATTGTATTTTTGTAACATTGTTTCATTGCATATAAAATGGATGAAAATGGGGATGCGAGATAAATTGTGCAACATAGAAATGACAAAAGAATTAGCTTTTTTATAATAAAATGTCGCTTAGTGTGGAATGAAAAATGGTGACAAAAGGAAGCACAATTTACATGCTGTTTTTTTGTACATAAAATCCAAAATTTTCGTGTTGCATTTTTTTTTTTTTTGGTTTTTTTAAATTTTAATTTTAAAAATGAACTTTGTTCAAGGTGTTTACGTAGATTTTTTAAGTTCAACTCACTAGATGGCGCTGAGAGACGTTTAGGGCTATTTTACTTTGTAAGTTGAAAACGCCCCGCAGTACAAATTGACTTGGTCCGGAGACGGAGATCTTTGATTAACGCTTATAGGATTTTTGATTAACTTCATTTTTATCCATTTTTTGTTAATCTGGATAAAAATTTCGAGGATTATGGTCACTCTTTTAGTCTATGCTTATAATGCGGGGTTCTTTCTTTCAACTTAGAGTGTAAGTTTCTATAAAAAACGCTAATAATTTCAAAGATTATCTCATATTTATTTTTTTTTTAAATATTTTTCTCAAGACAAATTAAAAAATTCTATTAAGCACAAGTATAACCAGTTGTACAAAGTCTTACTGTAGGATTGAATAAGGTAGAACCAGCACAAGTGAGTTTGACACCTGTCATCACTCCATTATACATGTAACATCTTATGTAAGTTTTACAAGTTGTATCACCTGGATATGCGTATAATCCTGCTCCACTTTGATTGAGGCACCATGTTGCTGGATTTACAGTTGTTGCTGCAGTGGTGCTAGTTGTCGTAGATGAAGTTGTGGTTGTAGTTGAAGGTGTCGTTGTTGATGTTGTTGACGGTGTTGTGGTGGTTGAGGTTGTTGTCATCGCACTCGTTGTCGCCGAGTCACAAACATATCCAGTTGCACAGAGTCTTGTAGCAGGATTGAAAAATGTAGTTCCCGAACAAGTCAACAAAACACCTGTCATGACTCCGTTATACATGTTATATCTTATATCTTATATAGGTTTTGCATGTGCTATCACTTGGATTTGGGTATAATCCTGCTGCATGATTCAGACACCATGTTGGTGGATTAACAGTTGTGGTTGTAGCTGGAGTAGTAGTTGTTGTTGTAGTTGACGTTGTCGTAGAAGTTGTGGTTGATGTTGTCGTAGAAGTTGTGGTTTGTAAAGCCTCCTCACCGAATACACATCTGGGTGTTTGTTGCCACGTCATGGGAGAACATGGAGCTGAAAGCCATCTTCCTGGATTACAAATCTCCCCAACAGGACATGTAATTATTTCACCAGTATCACAGCGTTGGACAGAATTGATCGAACTACACGTGTATTCATTGAGGCCGTTACATGTGCTACACACAGAACAACTGAAACCAGCAGCTAAATCTGTACAAACTCCAACCACATCATTACACGCTTGATTTGGAGGACATCGATGAATCATTGATACATTTGCAATCCCATTACTACAATTATAAAATTGATCTTCACTAATACAAGCTGCATGGGAATTCATTCCACATTGTCCACATAAATTACATTGACATGATCCTAGTTTTATCAAAGTAATCACCAGCAAAACTGAGAATAGAATCTAAAATATGAAAATATTAAAATTTAAATTAAACAAAAAATCAAAAATTTTTCGGAAACGAATTACTTTTCTAGTCAGATCCATTATTGATGAAATTTAAGCTTGAAATGATCACTTTGTTCATGTTATCTAGCATTTTTAAGATAAAATTTTGGTGCTTCAAGATCATCGTTAAGGTTATTTTGCATTTTTTTTTTATTTGCCTGTGATAACGAAAGGTATTTTAACGAAAACACCTGAAAAAATTATGACTTTCATATGACTTTTAAAATATTGCTGATAAAATGAATCTTTTGTGAGACCAGTTTGACTCCCGTTTCAAGATTAATTTTCATTTAAATATATATGCAATTTATTAAAATGGAAAGAAACAAAAAATTCTAGACAAATTTGTGTTTTTTCTTAATTTTTTTATCTTATCATTTTACTTGGTTTTAGTCGAACAAATCTTTGTGACATGTGACGCGTGCTTGATGTCTAGGCCAGTAAATTTGATTATTGCGAGATAAAAAAAAAGATGCGTTAAATTTAAGTCAAAATGATGCAAAAATAATAAAATAGGGGAAAAATTGCATAATCTGACCTTTGTATACTTTGTCTGATTTGAAATTTACGAACAAAAAATCGGACAATCAGAAAATTTTAGAGATCATATTGGGCTTATTATAAAAAATCGCGACATGTGATTCGACGTTTTCAAAAAGAAAAACAATCTCTGACATTCCAGAGATTAGCTTGAATTGACAATCTAGAATATCTTTTAATAGTATTAAAAAGATATCGATTCCCTTTGTCATCCTGACCAATATATATCAGCAAATATTTTATCTTTTCATTCTCAATATCTTTGTTATAAAATATTTTCAATAAAATGCTTTTAGTTGCCAGGTTTCCTTACAAAAACAGACACAAAAAGATATCAACTTTTTTTTGTGGACGACAAACAAATGATTTATTCACTTTTAATGCACAGCAAAGAACAGCCTTTTGTTTGTCGGATAGAATTGTGTCGTCTCTCATAAATAAAACATTCCTCTTAACGACAACAAGCCCAAAAATAAGGCGAGAAAAAGTGAATTGAAAAGAAATATTAAAATAAAGGACATTGGCTTGTATTTTTTGAAATGTAATTCTTGTCTATTGATATTTTTCATATTGTTTTGTTCTACATTTTCCTATTTTTTTATCTCTCTCTGTGGTAATGCATGAATAAAATTGAATATCAAATAGATTTAACATGGAAATTGAAATTTGAGATGACTCACCCAAATAAAAGAAGAAAAATCTCTCCCCACATAACTGTGATCTGCCAATGTCTGCCGATATAAGTGACGATGATTAATTTGTATATAAAAACTATGTCTTTCAATTGCATCCAAATGGCGCCAAATATCAAACATCCCACAACTATATTTTTATTGTTCAAGTATGATAATAATAATAATAAAACAAACTTCCCCCTTGTTTGTACTATTACTAAATTTCCATTTCTTTGTTTGAACGAAGAACATTCAATTATGTAGGTGGAATTTACAGTTAGCATTAAAAAAAAAGGAAAAGGGAGTGGAAATGCAGTTCAAATCAATTGTCTTTTGTGCCACAATTTATACAAACATGATGACATTTTATTATCTCTCTCTCTATACATAGATTTTAAGCAAATTTATGTTATTCTATAATTTTATTTTATTTTAAATTTTATTATCTCTATTTTATATATTTATTTATTTATTATTTGATGATTAAACATGAAACACAATGAAATCAATACTTAAATTGATTAATGTGTGTTTTTAAAATAATATTATGTGAGTGTGTGTGTGTGATAAAACTAAAATTTATTTTCAGAAAAACACTGCAATTAGTGGGATCAATTGAAACATTGATAAACAAGGAATTATTTTGTTCTAACATCAATTATGTGAATGTTTATTTACGAGGAATTTTGAATCATTTTTAATTTATAACAACATCAATTTGAAATTGAAGGGATTTTATCATGAAATTTTATGGCAATTATAAAAATTGAAAGGTATTGTGATAGTTCACAACTAATTGGAATGTTTTATTTATAGTTTGAATTTTATTTCTAGGTAATAGAGGAAAAAATTCGGTTTCAAATAGAACGCGCAGAGATTGGGGCTTTGTAGAATTTTACTCAAAGTACTTCAAATGTACCGAAATATCCGTCTGATTCTGAAAATATTTGGTGAAATGAGAAACTTCCATTGTATAGCTCTACAGACTATCCATACACAAATACAGGTCGACGCCAGGTCCTAAAAGGTCAAAAATCTTTGAGACTTTCTCTTTAAAGATACTTGTTTAAGATTCTTGCTGGCAACCTTGGTTCATAATAAATAAATAGTTAATAACATGATACTTGTTTAGTTATTGCATCATAAATCCTTTTTATTTTGTCCATGGCACGATTGAATGGAGCTCAAATATTACATTTAATCTCTATTATTGTTAACTGACTGATCACGTTAAAAAAACAATAAAAAAATATTAAGAATTAAATATCAGTAATGCGTTAAAATACAGTAGTCAAATTTGAGCAACACAATTTGTTTTAAGCCTCGTAAAAATCCTCATATAACTTAATATAATACAAAAAAAAATATTTAAAAATATATTACATATAAAAACCATACACATACACACACACACAGAGTCAAATACAAAAGAAAAAACATACAGAAAGGGAATTAAATCATTTGTAAGCTTATCATTTCATGTTTCAATGACTTTATTGATTTTGACTCTAGTTGTTGTACAACAACAAAAAAAGCTCGGTCCGTTTATTTTTATTATTTTTCAATTTTTTTCCACTTCTCCCGCACTTTAACCACCAACAAACAATTTAAGCTCAATACTGCATATTTTCCATTCTATATTTATTGAATTCTATTATTCTTTTGCTTTTATGATGCAGATTCAGTGTAAAAAAAAATTATACATAAAATATGTTGGTTTGGTGTTAAATGAAAAAAAAAACATATTAAAAAAAAAATCATAATATGCAGTCGTTACTCACAATTTATTAGCAATATGGGATACGATTAACAATTTTTATGAATATATTGCATAATATTTTTTTTTGTGTTTTTTTTTTTATTTCTTTTGTGTTATTTTACACTGACAAATTATAATTGATTTTATTCATGTTTTGAATTGAAAGTAATTATTTTGTAATGATAACATGATCAGAAATTGTCTGACTCATGAGATTTAATGCGTTACATTTTATAAGAAAAAATGCACTATTACGCACGGTTTGTCTACCGTCACTTCATCAATGTCACTGATTCCATGCATAACTCCAGAATGGTCCATCGGAGCGAGTTCGGGTTTATTTTGTCAAATAGAGGAAGTCGTAAGGATTTTTCCAAAGTCATTAGTTTTGAAATTGGGCTTATGGATTGGGCTTCAGAGCCTAAAAACGGTTAAAAATCTTAAAAATTCATGATTTGTTTTATTGGATGGAGGAGCTTTTTAAAATGAAGTTTAACTCATTAGCTTTGAGCTTATGCTCAGGGATTGGGCACTTGGATTGGATTCACGAATCAGGTTCCAAAGCCTGAAAACGGAATTTTTAAAATTGGCAGTTTTTTTCAAAAAATTTCCAAATGGCGAATGAAAGCACCAATTCTTTACGAAGTCTTAAAAACATTTATTTTAAAAATTATCTACTCAAGTATGTAAACAAGCCACATTTTAGAAAAAAAAAAAATAATTTTCAAATAAATAATAATTTATCTATTTAAACGAGCAAAGAATACAAGTAAAATTTTGAAAACAGTAAAAATAAGTTAAAATAAAATAAAATAACGATATAACAAAATAAATAAAGAAGTGTGTTTTAACTAGTGGGGAGAAATATAAATAAAATTTCAGATAACTTTATTTTTTGCTATAAATTTGTACACTGGTTCTTCATGCCATTCTAAGCATCAGTGCAAAAAAAAAATTTTTTCCGTACACACGTTCTCGAGATATCGCGCTTTGAAATTTCGCGAATGGCGCGCGCGGCCATTTTTTGACTTGTGATATCTCGCGAACCACAAAACGCAGAAAAAATTCTAAATATGTTTTGGAAAGATATGAAGGATATCTTTAATAATTTTTTAAAATATTTTTAAAAAAATATTGATTTCATAATTAAATTTCAATTTAAAACTCTATTTTTCCATTTTCTGGTAGTTGGACGTGATAAATTTTTATTTTTTTAATATGATTCTGTAGCTTTCATATTCAGCAATACATTTATTTTGGTTTTGGTTTTGGTAGCCTTGAACTTTTAAAGATACAGAGCCTAAAAGAGCCATTTAATTACAATTGTTATGAAAAAAGAGTTTTTTATGATGCGTACCAAACATTTGAGTAACATAAGACACCAAAATGAATCACCAAAAGTATGAATATTCTTGTTTTTGTATGAAAAAGTCACCATCTGAACTTTTTAATGAAAATTTGTAATTAAAGCGCTCTTTTAGGCTCTGTATCTTTAAAAGTTTAAGGCTACCAGAACCAAAACCAAAATAAATGTATTGCTGAATATGAAAGCTACAGAATCATATTAAAAAAATAAAAATTTATCACGTCCAACTACCAGAAAATGGAAAAATAGAGTTTTAAATTGAAATTTAATTATGAAATCAATATTTTTTTAAAAATATTTTAAAAAATTATTAAAGATATCCTTCATATCTTTCCAAAACATATTTAGAATTTTTTCTGCGTTTTGTGGTTCGCGAGATATCACAAGTCAAAAAATGGCCGCGCGCGCCATTCGCGAAATTTCAAAGCGCGATATCTCGAGAACGTGTGTACGGAAAAAATTTTTTTTTTGCACTGATGCTTAGAATGGCATGAAGAACCAGTGTACAAATTTATAGCAAAAAATAAAGTTATCCGAAATTTTATTTATATTTCTCCCCTAGTGTTACAACATGCACGTACTCACACAAATTTGCAGTAAAATTTTCTTAGAATTTACATAGCAAGCAATAACAAAAAACAAGGAACAATAATAACAACAATAACACCAAAGTTCTCTCTTGTATAAAATATAAAATAAATAAATAAATAGATGCGATATACAACTATTTTATTTTGTTGTTTTCATTCCTATTACTACAAACTATAATAATAGATATAACTTTGAAAAACAATACCTAGGCATGTTATAACACAAAATAATAGCACGAGCAACAAATATTAGAATAGAGTATTTTATCAGTAATAAAACAGGCTTTGTATTTCAGTTTGTGGCTCACTTTTGAATTTAAAAATATAAAATAAAAATAAAAAAAAAAATGTAAAATAAATGAGAAGAGGTGGAGAGAAATCGTATTAAACAAATATTTTACAATTTTTTTCTATGCAATTGCATCATGCAATCAAGTTTTTTTACTCCACATATCAAAAAAAAATATATGATGGAAGAAAACGACAAATACGAAAAAAAAATTAACCGGAAACATGACTCTCCTCAGGATATCAGTAATCACGTTCAAGTTTCGTGGTCAACCATAAAATGTGTAAACAATTTTATAACGAGAACTTTTGTTATTTTGTGTATGTAAAATTTTTGTGACATATTAACATGGGCAAACACACACTCACATTTTCATATGTTTACAAACAAGATTGGGAAAGAGATTCATAATATAATAATAAATTGGGTGTATTTTTAGGTGTAATCGTGTCCTGTATAAATAGACCACTTTATAGCATAGGCGATGGAATTATGTTGGAAAAGTTTCTCATTCTTGTTTTGTATTTTGTTATTATAAAATTGCATGAAATGCAATCTCGAATAAAATACAACAAAATAATAGAAAATTGTATTTTATCTGACACACATCCCTTTTTTTCATAAATTGTGTCTTGCTTCATATTTTTATAAGTGGTTCATTGTATGAATTTATTTGAACAAAAAAACAAGAAAAAAAATATGAAAGCTAATCTTTAAAATGGTTAAAAATAGTTAACCATACATACGGATTCATATTTCATTGCCTAACGGCGTCATACAGTAGGATATTTTATTTTTTCAGTTATTACAAAAAAAGCATAATTGGATTCTTGGGTATAATCAGCTCAAGAAGATTGACCATTTCTGATTTTTTTTCTTTTAACATTTTATTATTATTCATTTATTATGATTCAATTTGCTTAATGGCTTGCAATAAATCAAAAGATTTTTATTTCATTCAAATGATTTAAAATTTATGAAATGGTATAGCCAGATGTGAATTTGAATATTTTTCAATTCTAAATTTTATTTTATGGTATCAGTTTTGGTATTAAAATTAGTTTCGTTTTTTTTATATTTTCAGTCATTCAGTAAATAACGGAACTTATGATGACCTAAAATATATCCGATTGAATCAAATATCCCGCACAAGCAGTTATGATCGACGAGGAAAACGTCCAGCAGTAAAGTAGACAAGCCAAGTCACAGTCAAGTTTTCAAGCTTTTAGGTAAATGTCACCCTGACCAAATTTTTTTTTACTTAACTTCATGAAAAAATTCTCTTAACATTGATAGTCGATTGTAAAAATAAACGAGTATTTTAAACACTCCCAGAGTCTGATTGTAACACTCTTGGTGGCTTTCAGTCCTTTTCAACTTAAAGAGCACAAAGTTGGTAATTTTCTTGAACAGAGTACGGAAAATTTTCTCTTGTCATGTGATTGTCAAATATATCATGCTCAAAATTGATAATTATTAGCCTATCATTGAATATATTAAAATATTATCACTTCTATATTCATCAAAATCTTATCTGTGTTACAAAAATGATTAATGTCGAAATCCATAGTTTGATCATTAGATTTAATGAGTTACGGTAATTTTTATTACTATAATAGTCATTCATTCAGATCATCAGAAATTTTTTAACTATTGTGACAGTTTATAAAATACTTATTTCATAACTTAATTTTATGGAAGGCAGAAGTACAAGTTAAATTTAGAACAATGTTTGTTAAATTCATTAAAATTCTAAAATACATATCAGTATCAGCAATTTTATTGAATATTTTCATTCAAGTTAATGTAAGTTAATATTTTTTGTAGTATTTTTAATAGTTTTTAAAGGTACTCTAACTTTAAAGCCCCTCCAACTTGCAATAGAACGTTATTCCATTTGCATGCCAAAATCGGAAAACGCTGTCACTAAATTTAACTATATCAACATAACAATGGTGAAAAATAAGCTCAAAACAGTTGGAGAAATGGAAGTAACTGAAAACGTTCTTGATCTTGATGGTCAAGTCAATATGATATTTCAACAATGTCCAACAGACAAAACATGTGGCAAAATCATTCCAATTGAACTTAAAGAGCCCTGTCGCTATTTGAGCGCAAAATCTATGTTTGGCAATCGAATTGGAGACAGTTTTATACCTCACATGAGATGTCCAGTCAAAAAAGGAGTATATCGATTTAATATTTCATTTGACATGAAATTTTTAGTTAAGTTACCAATTGTGAAGATAAGAAGTCGAATGAAATCAATCATTTCAGAGATTTTACCCCAAAACAGAAAACGACAGTTAACATGTTTTGAATACGTCATACAGTGCAATTGAATATCAGCTGAAACTGAAGCGTTTCTTCAATTCAAAATCGATGTGCATCACACAAAAACCTTTTCTTCTTTCAATATAAATTCAAATAAAAGTAATTGATATATAAAAATATGAGGATAAAATATTGATAAAGATGTTGAAATTGAAAGATAAATTATTATCTGATTTATTTTTTTTTCCTTTTCTCAGAAATAAAAGAAACCTTTTTATCCTTTCAATGAAAAAAACATTCAAATATTGCATTTTGAATAAAAAAAGCATTGAAATAAACAATCAAATGCTGCAATCTATAAATTTTAGAGAGAAAAAAAATATAAAATGTTTTGATTTATAATCATAAATAGTTGAGAAATGAATAAAATGTAAAATTGAGACACAAAAAAAAATGGAAAATGCATATCAATTGAGAAATGTTATTATTATTAAAAAAAGATTAGCAATATCGGCACATTTTCGTTTAAATTTATAGATTCCAATGAAAATCTCATCAATTTTGTTCGTTTTAAAATAAGACAAAAAAAAAGTGGAAAGCAATTTCTTATCGAAGCTCGTAAATCGTGTACCATTTTGACAGTAAAGTACGTGACTATTATTTTTCTTCACTTTACTGTTTCATTTTTTTTTTATTTGGAAGGAAAGTTTAAGGATACAAAAAAAAAATGTAAAATAATAAAATGAATTGAAAGAAAAAAAAATTTAGTTAAAACAAATATATGGTGAAAGGATACAAGAAAAAAAATTGAAAACATCTGCTACACAAATATTTATTATGATAGTTTTTCAAAAGAAAAAGACATGTTTGTGTGTGTGTGTGTGTGAGTGTAAGTGTATGTTAATGATAACAAAAAAAAAATAAAAAACAATATCAAATTGAAGAAAAATTTAGAAAACCATTTGAAGTTGGAAGAGAAAATTGTTCTAAATCACGACGATACGTGCTCAATTTCTTGATATTTTATCACCCAATTTGAAAAAGATGGTTTGCAACTTAAAAAAAATATGAGAAAATGATGTATGGATGTGATTCCTATTATTTTATATGAAAATAATGCAAAATATAATATAATCCATTGTGTTATCATGACTCGATAAAAGTGATATCTCATCAGCATAAATTTTAAGAGACATAAGTAATGACGTGCATTGAACAAAAATGAAAAAATAATAATAATAATGAAAGGAAAAGAAGAAAATAAAGTTTTTTATAGCTAAACGAATTTTCATGGAAATGCAACACAAGAAAAAAAACACAATGCATGATAAAAGGAAATCTTTTTGCAAAGTTTTCTTGTTGTGTTTAAAAATAAATAAATAAAATAATATTATTTTGAACAATTTGGTTGAAATAAAAGGAATATTCTGTTTTTTTGCAATCATCAAATACCGAGACAGATACCATTCGTATGGATTTGGGGATGTCTCCAATCTATATTGAGTTTACATATTTATTCTATAATGTGTCAATATTTACCTTTTTTTTGGTTTTATGTGAGGTATTTTAAAGGGAAATGTGCTTTTGTGATCACTTTGATCGTCGGTATAATAGCTATGATAAGACATGAGTCAGTTATTTGAACTTACAATGACATTTATAAGGATGTGACTTTAACCCTTATGTTCACTCCTTGTTACAAATGTAATAATTTTGACTTTGAATTAAAATAACTTCCGTTCTATAACTACTAGAGAGCTGAAACTTTTTGAGAATTCAAATGATATTCCAGGCTTTGCTTTTACAGTCGTATAAAAAAATCGGTCTCAGGCGAGCCTTCCAGAGCCCATAACATTTTTTTATTACGTAAATCAACTCCTTGTTACATTTGTAACAAATTCATATTTCTTAAAGGAAATCGATTGAATTTATGGTTGGAATTGATTTTAAATGATAATTTTTTTTATTTTAAGATAATCCCGACATAAAATCTTGACTTTCGAAACCGGTAGTAATCAAATTATTCTAAGGTTCAATAGAAATTTTTTTTCATTTACGGTTTTACTTGAATTTCTTTTATTGATTTTTGGGATATCACTTCCGGTCCGAGTGCAGAAAACTCATGATCAGAGGTTACAAGAAGGTCAGAAAAGTTTAATTTTATTGATTGCAACGATTTTAAATGTTGAATTTTATAGATTTTCCATTGCAAATATAATTTGTTACAAATGTAACAAGGAGTTCATTTACGTAATAAAAAAAATTTGCGAACATAACGGTTAAATTTCATCATGACACTATTCCAGGCAAAGATGAGTGCGCTTGAGTGATTCATGCATTTAATAGCCTTATAATTTGATATTGAAACACTTTTCAAATATTTGTCCAAGAAGCTGTGGCTCTTTTTAATGGGATGAACGAAGGTATGTGTTTGGGTACTTTCAGATCTTTTAAGGTACAGCCTTGCTTTCAAATTTGAAAGTTCACTGTGAAGTTTTACAAAATAGAGTGTTTCAATTATAATCGAAAACCCTCTCTTAAGTGTTTGAATCTCATTCTGCTCAAAATAGAGCTTGCAAATAATTAATAGGTAACCGAAATGCACTGTAAAGTACATTTCAAAGGTAAAATTTCTCAAAATCAAGTTTATTTATTCATTTTTTATCGATGAAATAATATATCACATACTTATAAGAAAGTAATATCTATATTTTATTTATTTATTTACAACTTTGATAAGTTCTTTTAAGGATATTTTCTTTTTAAAGGTGTTTGCATGGTTTTTATACAGCAAATATTTGTTTAAAAATAAAATTAGGGTGGGTTAAAAATACACAGTTTTTAGGAGAATTTTGGCCTCACTCCAAGAAGTATTGAGCTTGCGACGATCCAATAAGGTAAAATTTTTCTCCTAAAATCGTTTTCGGACGCGTTTCATATCTTTTCTCTGATCAGACTCTTTCATGACTTAAATCGAACCCACTCTATTTCAAAAATTTTGTCAACATAAATCATTGCAAAGAGAAAAAAATAAATAAAAAGAAAGCAAAATTTGCATTTACGACATTGAAAATATCCAGAAACTCTTCATCATATTCGTACTTTATTATTATTTTTATTTATTTTCCTTCCTCTTTGCCTGTCTTGTTCTGTCACTCAATCAATAATATCATGAATAAATATATTAACATTTTATATTTAAACAAACAAAGAGTTTCAAAAATCTTTAAATGCAAAAAAAAACAAACATAATGGAAGTGAAATAAAAAAAAAACAAATAAGTGATGAATTTTATGATAAATTTTCTTTTTTTTTTATTTCATAAAATGACACAAAAATTTTGAAGAGGAAAACTACATCAATATACGTTAAACAAATTATTTATAATGTGTCAAACACACACACGCACATACGATCATTTCACATATTGGCAGAGTGCATTAAAATTATGTGTTTGTTAAAGTAACATAAAATCACACACAAATGTGTTTATATAAAAAAAAGTGTCTTTAATGACACGCATTTTTGTGATTGAAGTATTTGGATTCAATATTTTATACAATTTGATAATGTTTTGAGACAAGTTGACGACAGGACGGATAAATAATTTTATGAGTTTTTTTTTACTTTTCTTTTGCAGTATTACATGTATGTGAGGATTAGGGATTACCTTGAGATGTCATTTTATATTAAAAATTCAAGTGGTTTTTTTCCCTTCTAAATATAGAGATTTCGTGAAAAAGAAAATGACGTAAGTAAAATTCTGATATTCGATGAAATCAAGATAAATATTGATACAAATGGAGAAAAAAAAGTATAAATGAGCGAATTTCCATACAAAAATACATAGAAATGGATCTAAAATTAAAACATGAATTCCAATCAAATCTGCTCATCGACAATTTCAATAGAACGAGAAAAAAAATACAAGGAAGACAAAAAATCAAATCATGAAAATAAATAAATAAATTAAGTTATCTCAATTACTGGGTCCTATCATCATCTTAAATGTGGAGAAATAAGAGATAAGGAGAATAAATGATCGTAATAAAATCAGCAGACTAACACATTTTCAAAATAAATGCATATTTACTGGAAAAAATACGTAAGCTCTTATTATCTTACCAAAAAGTTGAAATTTTATATGAATTCAAGTCCTGATTCTTTTATTTTATTCTATTATTTTGCTTTTTTTTATCATACAAAGACACCCACACACACATACACTCACTGAAAACGAGAATAAGTTAATGTTCATTTGAATTTAATTAGAATAAATTGCCGGCATAAATGTAAATGTTATTTAAGGTACCTTCTACCATTTTATTAACCATCTCTTTATTTTATTTTATTTTTTTTTAACATTTTCATTCAGTCAACTGTACAAGCAAATTTTCTATATACAAAGCAAATTATTAACATTTTCCCTTTTTTTTTGTTCTTTTGTGGGCATTTTTACTCAGTCAACTTTTATAATAAACATACAAATCTTCATATACACTTGTAGGTTAAATATAGAGGAAAAAGGGCAATCAGTGTTTGCTTAATATAAGCAAGCAAGATTCCGAGTGTGTTGTTTGTCTATTTACTTTGTGATGAAAATCATTTTACTTCCAGGTTTTTAGCTTAGGTACACATATTATTATATTATGAGCATGTGTGTGTGTGTTTGTGTTTTTTTCTTGTAGGTCAGCGAAAATAAACAATAAAATACATGTGTATTTTCACCAAATGATGAAAAGAACTCAAAATATCGAGTTGAATTAAAAAAGGACAGACAAAATTATTTTTACAATTCACTAAGCAAGAAAATAGGTAACTATCAAGTAACTATTATACAAATAATATTATACTGGATTTAATATAAAAGATTTACAGAATCGCATTTTTCCTCTTCTTTTCTTTGTATCTTTTGTATTAAGAGAGAATATCAAAGGCAAGAGGAAAAATGTTGAAGGTATGCTTTGAAAGCAAGGTAAGAAAAGTCCTTTATACCTTATTTTATTTTTTTTTAATTTTAATAAAAAGCAACAAAAGGTTGACAAATTCAATTCATCCAGATGTTTCATTAGCTTTATTGATTTGTAAGCAAAAAAAATTAATCTAATTCAATGATTTACTTAAAAGAGTTGAGATCAATAATATTGAAATAACATGGTGGACTGGTGGATATGTGCAGTCGCCTCCTTTATCTAGCCTTTAACTCAAATTGAGTAGTGATTGAAAACTATCATGGTCGAAGCGTGATCTGAACTGCCAACCCTACGATTGATGGTTCAACGTGCTTACCACTGCACTGTCCAATCCCCCTGGCTAAAAGTGATGAACTGAAATGATCCTGAGTCATCGCATCAGTGTTGTGTAAGTTATTTTTACTTCCATAATAAATATAGTAAGTGTTCTGTAACTCAAAAGATCAGTATTTATTTATATGATCGTCATAATGGCCTTGTTAATATCGCTGGTGACCTTAATCTGATGAAGTGCTCCGTATCGTTGTACGTCAGGCTGCCTCAGTCGTTAATTCTCATCCCATTACAATGCTTTCATCAAACCCCAAATACCTCCAACCTTTGACAACTAGTCACTTCATTTATACGTGCCCACCAGTGTCCTTGCCGAAGCCACCATCACTAGCTCTTCTAAAGGCCCATAGTCCAATGTCAGTGTCACAAGAACAAAGAATGGCTTGCACGAACCTCCAAAGATTCTACAAGGAATACCTATCATTCTTAATACCCCGTACAAAATGGTTGACAAATTCCAAACAGTTACATGTACACTCAGTCGTTATAGTCATGGAAGACAACGTGCCTCCATTAAATGGTCACTAGGACTTATTGTTGATCTTGAAAAGTCTTTAGATGGTGTTAGACTGTTTCTGAGAAAATCTCGTTTGAAATAATGAAATTTCAATTTTAGTCACAAAATCCATAATTTAAAAATAAATAATGAAAGTTTAAATGGAAATGTCAAGATGAGTAATGTAAAACTTCAATGATTTTCAATTATGTCAATTGTTTCTCATGTTATTTTCCTTTTATTTTATTTTTGAACACCAGGAAAAGAGTTGCATTCATAGAATGTTCGTCAAAAAACATGTTTCATTCGATTAAAAAATCTGTCCTTTAGACTTTCGATTTGTTCATCAAATATTACAATAAAATTTACTTCCACTTCCTATTTTATGCATGAGAAACCTAAAATATGTTCTGCAATATTCATTTAATTTTATTTTACATTTATATTTTCAAATAAAAACACTTGGTTTCATTACTTCGATAGTCTCTCTTCACACAATTTCAAACTAGGCAAGAAACGCAACAACAAAATATAATAACTATATTTTCATAACATACACACACACACACCCACACACAACTAACAAGATTATTGTCACATTTCAGTAGTTTCAGCAGTGCAATGTGTGTAAGTGTGTGTTTCAATTGTTTATTATTTCTCATCTCGTGTGTCTCCTTTCCTTAGAATGTCTCTTTTCTATATAATTTTGTGACGATAAAAAATATCCAGGACTGTTGTGAGTTTGCAGAAAGAATATCTCTTTATAATAAGATTTTAGATTCAAACACACACACACACATTGAAGTTATTTATTTATTTATTTACAATATCAACAGAAACCCAGCAATATTCAAGCTAAATATAATTGTGAAATGTGATAAAATAGAATGGCAGTTGTGTTGTGTTTTTCTTTCTTGTAATGACACAATCCTTGTAGTACTTTTACAATTTTACATGTTTGTTAAAAGGACACGAAAATTGTTTTGTATTTGATATTATTGAATAAAATTCTCGTCTTGAATTGTGTGTTTTGTGTGTGTGTGTGTGTGTGTGTAACAAAATGTTCATTTAGTTATCGAAGGATTTTCAGTTCATAAAACTAAATTAGTTTGCAGTTTTTGGTGAATAACAATGAAATGCGAATGAAAATTATACAGGGATGTTAATATAAAATTTAAATCAAAATAATGAAGGGCATTCATAAGAAATTAAAGCCCGAATGAACCAAATCCGTGTTCAGCGAGATTTTTCACATACGATCAATGTCTTGGAAGATGATCAAAGGGTTCTAGAAGATATGACCAAAAACCTGACTAAATAAGTGGAAGTTTGAGTAGGTCCCTTTTGATTAAAAAGTAAATCAAGGCCCTTATATGCAAATAATGAAAGAAAAATTTAAGTCAGTCTCTGATTCAATTCAATTGAGTAAGAAGAGACCTCAATTTTGCAAATCAAATGTACAAGTTCGTCTTTTATTGTTATCAAAAACTTACATAATGATACTCACACATAATGTCGTCTGAAATTTTGAATAAAATTGCATTATATCGCAATATGAGAAGGCGAATAAGGGAAAATTTTAATTTTCATACACAAATCTTTTCAAATATCAGAAATAAAACTAAATTTAACATTGTTCACGTTTAGTGGAAAGATTGTAAAATGGGAAATAAGATATTTTTTCTCTCTTGTAATTTACTTAACTGCTATTTGGAGTGAGAAAAATTTTTGTCTCTTTGAATTCTGAGAAGATTGGTTGAAATTTTCTTCAAAATTCCATGAAAATCAAGGACAATCGATTAAAGTGTGAAATTTTGAAGAAATATGTTTTTGTAATTTTGTATCTTGTCTCGACAGCTCAAATTTCTCACAAATTCCCATCAAGTACAAGACAAAAACTAACACAATAAACTTATCATATTACACACTCAGATAAGCAGCAAACATTTCTCTCGTATTACACATTTCATTGTCATATTGTATTATTTTCTTATTTAGCAAGGCAAAAATTGTGTGTGTGTGTGTGTTGTTCTAAAGTCTGCAAATCCTTCTAACTATTTAATATGCAACATTTAACCTTCTTTTTAAAGAGTCATCTTGATAACATTCAAGCTCATCTCATGTCATGCCATTTAATAAAATGTTGGTTGCTTGTTAATTTTCTATTATTATTATATTTCATATACATTCTCTAAATAGCATTATAATCATATATTTGTATGAAAATAGTTATTTTGAAAATATGAATGAAGAATGAAATTTATACATATTAAGATATTAAAGGTATTTGTTATATGGGAAAAATATCTTTTGCATGAATTACCTCATTTTATTTGTCTATTTAAGTCTATTTCCTTTTTTTCCTCATTTTCCTCCTTCTATACCATGAGGTATTTTGTAGTTAATTCGATCATGAGCTTACATATTTAATATACAGAAAAAGAACAATAGAGACCGGTGTAATGTTTTGTAAATATACGTGGCATAGATAAATGTTAAAGGAAAATAATAATAATAATCAACAAAGAAACTTAATACTTATTTTCTATAGTTTTAAATGCTATTTATATTGTTTTTTTGTATGTTTTGGAATTATCATTTTAAATTTTATGGAGACAAGTGAGATTATCTCTATTTGTTAATTTGTTTCAATAAAGGTTTAAGCTAATGATAGAATTTTTAAATTAAAATTTAAAGTGAGAGAAACTTCTTCAGTTTCATTCGCACGATTTTTATATACAGATCAAGAAGGATCGAACATGTACATTGTACAATGAAAACGCTATTTTTTGCAACGGGACCTTGCGACGAGAAAAAAATTACTGTTTTGAGTAAACAAAACATATTTTCGCAAGTTTTAGGTAAAAGTGACATGAAGAAAAGTTGTAGAGAATATTTCAAGCTGTAACTTGGCTGAATTAACTGACTGTTAATGACGTCGGAAAAGACTTGAAGGTGTTCAAATGAAATTTTCAGCCATTCATGCATTGTTGGTATTGGCTCCCAGTAATGAAAGGTAGAAAAATCAATGATAATAATAAATAATAATGAAAAAAAGAACAAGACAAACAAGTTAATGCTTTGTTTTTCTAACTATTATTTCTCAATTAAATTGTTTACCATCTTCACAACCCTTAACTTTATTATCATTTTTTTTATTCTCTTTTAAGTTTATGTTTCAGTGAATTACGAGCAAAACTGCAATTTTGGCATCGGGACGTTTGTCTGGCCATTTTCTGTGATTAAACTTTCACAATTAAATTAAAGCCCTTTGCGTAAAAGACCCAAATATAACTAGATTTAAAATATAGTACTTACCACTGGTCTAGTAGCTTCCAACTCATTGGCATTCCTCGATTTTTATCGAGGAGACTACAATAGGACTCTTTGAGACCGCGATGGGGCCCTTGTATAACCTAACCTAACCTGGTGCTTACCAAATTCCAAGAGCCAGAAATAACTGAAAAAATTTAATTTTATAATTGCATATCAATTCATAGTCAAGTTTTCCTCTTCAATTTATCTATCTCCTTCTTCTTCTCTTTTGCATTGAATTTATTTTTATTTTTTATTAATTTTATTATAATTGATGGCGTTATTGTTTGTAGTGTAATCATAGTTCAAACATCCCGTGTCAAATGATATCAATGAAGAAAAACAGGCATAAAAATGAAGTTAAAAATAGTTTTTCTCCTATTAAAAAAAATTAAAATAAAATTAAACAGTGCAACAAAATTAATTTCTTATTGCATTGAAATAAATAATTTTGAGCTCAAACAAACTCAAAGCAGACAAGCTTCAAGTGTCGTTCTTTCGGAATATTTCGTTTTTACCATAAATACTTGAACCAGGATATTTTTCATTTAATTTTTCATTGTATTGAATTAAGGATAAAAATTGTTTTGTGGAACAGTAATATAGAAAATTATTTTCCATTCAATATACAGAAAGATGATAAAAGTCGCGTCGCGTTGTCATGACCTTTTATTAATTTGATAAACAAAACGCAATTTGTATGTTTAAATGTTTATAAAGACATTAAATTAATTAGTTTGTATTTTATATTAAATTAGCGTGTAACTGTTTACTTGAATTGACTAATTAAATTGAATCGTAACGATGAAATCCATGAAATCCATCAAAATGTGTTTTTTTAGTTTAAAGTGACGATTGATGCTAAAAATTACTTTCTGATCAATAATTGATGTAAAATTTATTAAAACACGAATATACAAAAAATGAAAGTATCAAAGTCTTGTTACATCACCATCATCATTGATGCCAACATTTTATTGAGGAAAAAAATCCAAACAGAGAACAAAAGTAAATCCCAGTTAATACACGGACTAATCCGTATGATATCAGAATAACATCTATCTGATAAAAATGTCTAAAGTTTGTTTTTTTGTGTGCTTATGTGTGTGTGTGTGTGTTTGAAAAAGAATAATAAAAAAAACGTGTGGAAAGAATGATGATATTTTAACAGACAGATACGAGTAAAATACGTTACATTGTGGAATTAACTGATATTTTCAACGATTTTATTGAATGTTTCATAAATTTTGTTGGGCTTTTTCGTGTCGTCAATGAAATTATCTCAAAACTAGTTTGATTTCATTTGAATTGAGGCTTGACATGAGTTTCAAGGGACTAAAATGAGCAAAATTGAAAAAAAATATTATTTTTTCATAGTTCGTTGATACTTTTAGTGTCATTTCAATGGTTTACATAAGTTTTTGTGCTTGAAAGTGTTAAAAAGATGAGGGATTATTGTGTCTTTTTGAAAAGAAGTGTCAATTTTAGCATTTATACGAGTTTTATTTTATTTATACATATGAAAATAGAAAATTTCAGAGTTTTGTTCCTTTAATACAAAAAGTACCTTATTGATCTTTGGTTTAATAACAAATACTTTAAAAAATTGTTTTTTTTTGTATTTTAATTTGAAATTTGAAAAAAATTCACACTCAAAAAAAAATTCTTTTTGGAAAATAAGTAAAATTTTGTTTGGTTTTGAATTTCATAAGTTCTCATCATTTTGAGAATAAATTAAGAAATTTTCAAGAAATTTTTGTTTATTTGTCAGAATTGAAGACAGTATGCAAAATTTTGTTATTTTTGCATTTCAATTTCAAATTGTATTCATTCATATCATTGATGATCATAATTTGATGTATAAATTTAATTTTATTCTGAATATTTTTATTAATATTATTTGATATAAAATAAATATTCTAGTATTAAAAATGTAAGGATGATGACAAGTAAAATTATTTATGAAAGCCACATGAAATAATAAAATATTTGTATTAATTAATTAAAATTGTTTTTCCTGTATATGAAATTACTTTGCTGCTTGAATTTAAGAAAGATAATTTTGAATTCATTGACGGGGAAATTAACATGAAAAATAATTCTATGTCAATTATTTTGAATTTCCTTCTTACAAAAGTTAACAAAGCTTTCAAGGTTAGGTATGTAAAATCTGACCTTGAAGGCTCTTTCATTAAAATTACATGAAAATTGAAGTCAATGCGAGTTTGATTTGAAAAAAAAGGAAAAAAATCTGTTTCAAATGAAGATCGTATATTGCTTGAAGACTTTTCTATCATCGAAACTAGGAATTGGGCGTTTGGAATTAAAAAAAAACTGGTAGAAACGGTTAATGAGAAATTTCTTGCATAATCAAGGCAAGCTTCAAAGCCGAAAATCGTCAAGAAACTCTCAAATTTTCCAGAAAGCTCAAAATCGTGAAAAATCGCTCAGACATTTTAAAATTGCCTAATTAACATTTTTTGTGCAAAAAATAAATCTCGAGAATCTCAAATCAAAGCAAGAATAGAATTTTGTGTTTTTTATAATAATTTTCCCACAACTTAAAATCCCCATTACAACAATAATCGTATCATATAAATCCTTACATTTGACAAGATGACAATCACTCATTTGATTGCTTGTTAACATCTCACCAAATTCACTGTCTATCAAGATTATCCCATTATTTGGTTAAAGATACCAAAATACAATGAGCAAAAAAAAACAAGAATGATCGTTAAAAGGCAGAAAAAATAAATATACATCACTGAATATACTTAAAATATGTATGTTAAAGAAAATCAACAAAAAAAAAATATAACAATAATGTTGATGATGATACCTCACCCAAACAATTGAAAATACCATTTATACACCATTTATATAAGGTAATATAAAAAATTGATACTTCAATAAAAATAACAATAACAGAGCTAAATCTCTTTTGATATCAATTTCAGCAAATCTTCTTATTTCAATGTATTCAATACGAGTGAAATGGCGTTTACAAGCTTTTATATTTAAACTTTTCCTTTATTTTAAACCTTAAATTCTCATTTTTCTTTTATTTTTTTTTCATATTATATTCACTTTTTACTTTGCACTGACAGGAAAACAACGATGTAACAACGTTGAAAGATGAGACAGAATAAAAAAACACACACACACAAATGAATGGAAATCAGAAATAAAAATAAAAAAAAATTAAGTTTGAACAGAAAAATCTTAAAAAAAAGGAAGAAGACGAAGAAAAACATTTTAATATTGATTATCGCATGTTTAAAGCAATTGTTTTCGATTATTTTATATTTATGTTTTTTTTTTCTCTTTTTTGAGTGTTGTTACAAGACACATTGAATAGGTGTAAATCTGAAATGAATCCAATTCTTCAGGGTATTACAAGTTTATTCTGTTTTTATTTCATACATTTTCTGATCAGATAAGGGAAAATACTTACCATGAAATTTAACCAACAGCATATCATAAAAAAGGAAGAGTCACAGTAAAACAAAAATTTTGCATATAATTTTCCTATTTAATTTAATTTAATTCATTTTATTATTATAATTTTATTTTTATTTATAATATGATCACTTTATCATCATATTTTATGCATTCTATATAATTTATTTTAATTTTAATTTAAACATATTTTATACTTATTTGTATTGCCTGTATAGTAATAATAATATTTACAATTATATATTTTAACTCTCTTTTAATATGTAAATGTATAATTTTATAATAGTTTGTTTTTTTTGTTCATTGTGTCTTTCTTAAATTCAAATCAACGTTTCACATAATTTCCCCTTTTTTATTTTTATTTATAACAAGTCCTTAGTTTTTTTTTTGTAATATTTTACATTGAGTCTCTGTTATCATATTTTACAATAACAGTTTTGAGTATTAATTTAACAAAAGGTTAATGAAAAAATATATTTCATACATAACTAAAGCACATCGACAATTCATACATTTTCAATGAAATAATTGGATTGGAACTTTAAGCACCGAACAAATTGAGTGGATTTAAAAAATGAAGGACAAACAGATTTTTGATTAAATTTCAAACATGTTTCATTTCATTTCGACCTTTATACTATTGACAAATTACGATTTCAATCATTCTCATTTCAGAAGTAAGATTGTTTTTTAGATTTCTTCTCCTGACTCCTGAAAAGTGATCTTTTTGATCGATTCTTTTATTCTAAAGTTTAAGAAATAGTCAAAAAGGGTAGTTTGAGCCTCAAAAGGATAAAAAAACATAAAAGGAGTTAAAAAAGGCTAAGAAAACTCAAGAAAGGCTAAAATTCAAAATTGAAAACACTCAAAAGTTCAATAAATTTCAATTATGATTTATTCTTTATTGCCCTTTGTAGCTCCCCGAACAAAATTTGTGAGAAAGAGTTTGAAAGAGTAAACATTTTGAAAAGAGTTAAATAAAAAGAGTAAATAGAAGTGGCAGAAAGGAAAATGTCAAGAATGAGTAACAATACAGTTAAAATAGATAGTTCAGGAGTGAAAAAGAGTATCAAAGAGTAAAAAACAATACAAATGGAATAAAAACATTAAATTAAGGAGTTCCAAAGAGTAATAAAGAGTACAATAGAGTAAATGAGTTGCTAAGACGATCCTACTTTGATTTTGTCTATGCATAGAGCTTTTTTGGTCATCCTAGCACTAATTTAACTTAAAATAATACGATTCAACTAAACTTTAATTGAAATCCATATTTTTGCCTATAATATAAAGGTTAAATGACTTTAATTGGATTTTTGATCATTATTTGTCTTAATATTATTTTTATTAACATTTACTTTCAATCACATTAATTCCTGCTTTTATAATTATATAAATTTTACATCTCATTATTCAAAACTCAAATATATCGTTAAGAAAAAGAAAATACAAAACGTGTAAGCTTAAAAATGTGTCTCTAAATATTTTTAATGCACTTCATTTTGAAGAAAGAATTCCAATTATGACAATTAAGCAACTTAGAATTTATCATTTTAATTTTTTACAATATTAACTTGTATTTTGTTTCCTTTTCACTTAGAAGCGCATTTAATTTTCTTACATAACTAAAAATTTCCGTTATTTATTTTAAGGTGTAATGTAAATAAAATTCGAGCTTGATATAATTTTTGTCTTTCACTTAATTTAAATTTTACATTTTATTTAATATTCAATTATTCGCTAATTTTTGTGTTTTGTGTGTATATTTACAAAGCATTTCACGCGAAAATTATTTTATTTTAAAGTTTTTGTGAGTTGTTTTGATATTTTTTTTTTCAATTTAATAAGTGAAAGGAAAACAGGAAGAATTAAATTTTAAATCCAAAATAGGGTGATTTTGTTTCTTGGAAATATGAACGAATTTCTAGAAAATAAATTTATTTTAACTATTATATAAATTCTCTTTTTATTTTTATATATCTCTGATCTGTTTTCATTTATTTATAATTTATAATTAGTTTAATTTAATAATGATGATAATAAAAATAACAAACGATTTAAGGAAATTAAAAATAATTTCATCTATTTTGGACCATTAAAGGACTTCCTCTCGTTTGTGTGAATAAACGAGAATTTATCGTTGTTGTTCTTAGAAATATTAATGACTGACAGACACTTAACATAATTAAGTTGTTTACAATTAAAGTATACAATGTGTTTTTGCTATGCAGAGTGTGAGATGAGGAATTATAAGCACCAGGTGGATTTCGAATGTATGGTGGGCCACCAGATGAGTCTAAATATTAATTTTCTCTGTTTATTTAAAAATAAAAGAAATAAAAAATATATTTTTGACTTACCATTTTCTTTGAGCTCTTCCACCCCAAAGTCATTGGGCATGGGATACAATTTCTTATTTTTATGTTTATGGTAATACATTTCAGTTGTTGAGATTGTAGTGGGCGCAGGAATTTCTATTATCAAAATAATATCATTTCAAGATCCATTCAGAATATATCAATTAAAATAAAATATTAAACTTACCATCTAATTTTATATATCCATCAGTTTCACCCAGACTATTTTTCGCTACACATCGATATGATCCAAAGTCTTGTGCAGCAATTTTCCGAATTTTCAATTTCATGTATTTACTGTAACCGTTATTCACTGACATTGTTTCATACTTGTCACCAGCACGTGATGTGTCTGTAAAAAGTGCACAGGATAATTTTTGTTTACTTTTTTATTTAATCAAATTTAATTATTGATATTGGATTCAATGTACAATCAATTGGTTGTTTCAAAAACAACAATGCAATAAAAAAAAAATTGAAATTCGTTTATTTTAAAATGCAAAAAAAAATAGAAATAAATTGTAATTAAATAAAATTTTATTCCAAAAGTAATCATTGCACTATTGTTGTTTTTTTTATTGATGTTTAATTAATTTTATATCGCTGTTTTATTCTATTAAAGTTAAAATGTACATTTTTTCATGTCTGATGTCTGTTGAAGTTTAATTTTTACAAATATTTGATGGAATATTAACAATTTTTATGGTGATGAACTTGTGCTGAAAACTGTTAGAGACCACTATTAAGAATAATTTTTCACTTTTTGGACTCTTCGGTGAGTTTGTCTAGGATATGGGCATTGAAGTCGAATCCTCGAGCAAGAAATTTGTCAAAATGAGTCTTAAAGTAATTAATTTTTTACAAACGATCAATGTGTGGCTCAAATGGGGTGATTTTAACTCTTTTTTTACTATTTTTATGATGAGTCCAGGAATCAATTGCAAAACAATCAACTATCCAGCGTTTAACTCATTCGCGTCATCCGTTGCGTCAACGCAACACCTACTTTGAAGTCACTTTTCTCGTTCATATCAAAAAATTTCTTTGTCAATCTTTTTTAGAGTCTTAATTTAAGATGTTTTGTATCAAACAGTTGCAGGGTTTTTGAATTTAAACCAAAAACTATAAAATTTTGAGCGAAACTTTTAAGAAAAATCGCGTTTTTTTCATTCTCGTACAAGATTTCTGTATGTATTTGTGTAGCACTTATACGTATTTTATTTTGGCTCTCCTGTAAAATTTTTATATGGAACCTGAAATTTTCATCGAAGAGAAAGTTGTTCATTTTTACCTAAAGAATAAATCGTAGAAGAACTTTTTGTTCAAAACTCAATATTTCTAGGAGCGGCGTCGAATGAGTTAAATTTCTAAATTGCATGAAATCAGGCATACCAGGTACTTTAGACGAAAAATCGGAACTAGTGAAATAAAAAATCGGAATTAGATAGTAAAAAGCGGGACAGTTAAAAACTATTCATTATTAAAAACTATTCATTATTAAAAACTATTCACTGAAGTTATCAACGATTTCATCAACCTGCTTGTCAGCCTCGAGGAGGGATTTTTCGGACCCATAAGATCCTCGCCGTTACCTTCGCAGTGTCATCGGCGACTTTTACTGACTTTCTATTTTTTTGCTGTTTTCAACTTTTTAATTCATGTAAATCACAAAATCCGCTCTCAGCGCCATCTGGAGTGTCCAATCGAAAAACCTAAATTCGAGACACTGTAATTTTTGATTCTCTATCGATCTGCATACTCATCAACGACATTTTCCTTGGAAAATTTTTCAGGAAAGTTTTGTGAATAATATTTTTCAATGTTAAAAATCAGGACAAATGAAAGACAAATCGGAAATCAGTACATTGATTCAAAAATCGGGATTGTCCCGCCTAAAAGTGTGCAAATGGTATGTCTACATGAAATCATTCCGGTAGACAAATAGTCAAAAAAAAATTGATACAATATGATATGCGTTTGAAAAAAATCTGCTATTTGTTTGTCTGCATTCCATAAATTATCATGTAAAAAGAAATAAATTATTCAAAAAATTTCATTTTACGTATACAAAAAATTCAGCATTTCATAACAATTTTTTTCCTCTGTGCCTTTATTTCATTTCATTTCATTTCATTCATTCCTGCATCCAAGTATACAAACATTTTTTTAGTAGTAAAGCAAAACACTAGAAAAGCAATAAATTATAAGGATGCGAGAACCAGAACCACTTCAGAGAATGATTTAATAGCATTTGCACGGCAATATGACTCATATCCATTCAAATATACATACAAAAAAAAAATAATTCTTTTTCATTTCATTTCATTTTCACATACATGTGGACAAAAATCGTTGATGTACTACTGCTTTGTTGTTGTATGGGAAGCCCATCAAAATGATATCATCATGTCTCATCTGCAGTCAAGTAAATGAAATTGAGGCGGCATGTTGTTGTCATTTCCATTCTCGCGTATTTTTTTCCCACGTCAACCCATGCAAAACTGTTTGTGTATGTTATTTCTGTAAATGACGTGTATTTAAACAGTAAACGTCAGATTTTACAATCATAAATAAATTGAATGTGCATGGGCATGTTGTGAGCTTGCTGGTGGAAGTAATAACATTTATTAATTTAATCGGAAATTCGGTAATTATTGATTTAATTTACAGAAATGAGATTTTTTTCGCCTCTCTTAATGCAACTAAAAATAATTTTAAATTTCATGTGACATAAATGATAACGACAGGAAATGAATGAAACCAAGTTTGAAAACCAAAGAAAAACGATACTCTGAAATATATTTTGTTAAATGTGGTATTGCATCACAAATTTCACAAATAGGTGTGGCAATATAAATTTCCATTTTATTCTTCTAACAATGTCATTTCTCAATTTAAATACATATTTTAAAAACCATGTTCGAACGATAGGTAGATAAATATATTTTCCGCTTTGTCTAACTCTGGTCGATAAATGTGTGTGTTTTTGTTATAATTCAAATCATTTAAATAAATTACCTTGAATTAAGGAAACATTTATTTTTTTTTTGTTGCATATGAAAAATTTTACATTTATATGAATTTTAGTGGAAATTGTTAGATTTAAAATGAAATTCCACTGAATTTACGAATCGAATCAAAACCTGAAGATGGTTAATAAAAAAATTTATTGTGGTCTTAACATCAAATTCAAATTTTTAACACATTTCTTGAAAATGCCGGTATTAAGGGTGGTCATTTTGTCGGTCCGTCATTGAAATACGTCACCAATCATTAAAAATATGTCGCCAATCATAGAAATGCGCTCGTGTATATCGTTCGCTATTACGTTTTAATTTCTTTATGCTTTCATTTTGTATGACTTTCACGTATTTACATAAGAATTCCTGATTATCACCGACAAACAGTCATGAGTGAGCATTCATGTAATAAATGAACAAATATCCTTACATATAATTTATTATTGTATTTTTCCCGTAAAAACAAAAAGGCACACTGGGAAAAAAATCGTTACTCAAATAATTTTTGGATGAATGCGATGATACGCCCTGTGATTGTCTCCACACAAATATTTTCATATACGTACACATATGTGTGTGTATGTGAGTAAACCAAATTAACATGAAAATGACTGGGTTTTTTGTATGCCGCATTAATTTACGATTAAGATATTATCTGTTTTAATGACGTGGTAACATTTATTTTGGTTGATTTTTTTATTATAATTTGTGTGAATGTGAATGGGAATGTGTGCGATGAAAATAAGTCGTTTATTATAAGTGGGTGCGATTAAACCCTACTCATTTTGATAAAGCTTTTTTTGTGTGTGACATCACCATAAAATTAGAAGACTTTTTAAATGAATGGTTAAAATAATAAGATTTATTTGTGTGTGTCAAATAAATTTATTCAAACACAATTTTAATGGTAATAACAGGTATTTTTCAAAAGGAATTTTAATGATGTGAGATTTGACGTATTTATTTGTATTTTTTCAGCCTTTTCATTTAAATTCGTAATTAAGAGCGATGATTATCACCATCCATAAAATTTTATTAGGTCAAAAATTTGTAACGTTAATTTTCCACTTAAAATTATAATTGAATATTGATCCAAAATTAATTTCATGTGTGGCTTAATTCAAAAAATCGAGGTTGAATTTGCCCCTTCAATTGGGATGACTCTAAAACAGCGCACAGCAAACAAGGTCGAGCTTTACATAACTTTTGATGATGAATTTCAATGAAATTTAATTTTTTTAATATCATTTTTATTGTATGACCG
Source organism: Culicoides sonorensis (assembly GCA_900002565.1). Taxonomy (NCBI): domain Eukaryota; kingdom Metazoa; phylum Arthropoda; class Insecta; order Diptera; family Ceratopogonidae; genus Culicoides; species Culicoides sonorensis. Next base: position 28,843 of record LN483776.1, read on the forward strand.
TGCATTTTTTATATTCATAAACAACTTTGATAATCAAAAGTTATTTTTTTTTTAATTTCAGTGCAATTTACTTTTTTTTAACCATAAAATATAAGTGAAGTTCATAATATAATGTCAGTTATCTATTTTTTTTACACTGTTATGAGCATGTAAATCCCATATCAGAAAAAAAACCGCAAAATCGTTAAAAAGCACTTTTCATGGTATATTATTATTAAATTAAAAAAAAAGTATAAACTCACCAGAAATGATCATGTCACCTCGTTCTGTGGTCCAATAATTAATTGAAGCGGGATATGCTTCAGTGTGACATTCAAGCACAACATCCTGGCCAATGTAAGCCGCCTCAAGTTGATTTGGTATTGACAACATTGGTGGAACTGATAAAAAAACATGTTTTTAATATTAATTTATTCATAAATTCCTTTGAGTTTAGTTGGGAAAAAAAACTTACACTGCACTTTTAATTGCACTCGCTTACTGATTGATGGCGGTACACCGTTTGATGCTACACACAAATACGCTGCCATATGGAGGCGACTTATTTTTGTGATTGACAAGATTTCACCGTCCACGACATTCACTGTAAAAAAAAGTGGTTTTTTAAATTAAAATGTTATTTTCTTTTAAGTTTCAAGAAAAATATAAAACTATGTCTTTGAGCTAAAATTATAATAAACTAGCATCATTTTCATGATTATTTATCATGAAAAGAAATCTGTTTATATCCCTTGATGACTACGATGAAAAAAACGACGTTGACAGAAAATTCTTATATTTATCATAAATTAATAACTTTTTTTTTTTAAATTAAATAAAAAGAACTCAAAAGAATTTTTCCCTTGTCCATGATAGAACTTGTCTGATGTTTCAATTAATTTTTTATTCATATTTAATTTTTTTATTTTAATATTTTCTTATCAAAACTACTCTTAAAGACTGTCATGAATGCATCCAGAATTAAACATGAGTGAAATTTTAACTCCATGTAATTCAAATCCACTTTTACAACCCATTTAGACAAAAATTTTTTCTCAAATATTATTTTATGATGAAAATGATACAAAATAATGTACTCTGCTCTATAATAATTTATCATTTCTTGGAGCAAATTAAAGAAAATATGGTGAACAGAATTTGTGCAACACATTTTTTGTATATTTTATGCAAAGTTATTTGTAAATTTTCTTTTTTTTCTGTAGTAAGCAGAAAATTGAAAGAGGAGAAGAAAAATAAGATCCAGTTAAATTTAAATAAGAAAATAGCATAAAATAAATAATAGAAATAAATAGAAAACAAAATTAAGAAACAACATTTCATTGAAAAAGTTCAGTATTAATATTTTTCTTAGCTGCAAGAAATGTAGGTTATTTACAAATTGTATTGAGGATGTAAAACGTTGGAAATGTACTTTAGGTTCATAGTTTAAAAAAAATCGAATGTGAATCTTCCAACTTACCATTTTCGCCTCCAATTTGCATTTCATTGCCATCCTCTCGTCGCCACATTACATAAGGCTCAGGGTAACCTGTGTAAATGAGTAAGCAAAATTATTTTTACACTTTCTGTTTTTATGTATTTTGAATTTCAGAACAAAAAATGTGGAAATAATGCGATTTTTTTTAGTCGGAAGTGTTAAAGGAAAAGTTTTAACAACTTTATCAAAATCATTATTTCAAGTAAAATAACATGCGGGCATATGTCAAATTGACATTTCTTTGAATACAAAAAAAAATAACATGATGAAAATTTACCTTTGGCTTTGCATGTTAATGTGACATTTGTTCCTTCTCTGACAACCATATCATTACTTGTTTGAGATTCAATTATCATGGGTGGAACTGTGACGAGTGTGAAAAGGAAAAAGACCTTGTTAATTTTTTTACATTTAATATTAATATTAAAGAACAGTTGATACAATTTTTTCTGTCTAATTTAATTTAGTTGTGAAAACAAAGCTTAAAAGCTGCTTTATCATGCCACATAACTTTTCAACATGTCTCAAGTGTATTAAAGTAAGATTTAGTCGTTGTCATCTTGTGTATTTTTCTTTTTTTTTATTATTTCATTTTATATACAGAAAAAATCGTATCGAAAAAAAGAGGAACAATTTAAAATAATTTATGAGCTTACCAACCACTTGAAGATATCCTTTGCGTGACCTCATCGGATCTGATATCGTACGAGTTTTTTTATTGTATTTTTTTTAAAGGAAGATAAAAAAGAAAAAAACAATAAATAAATTTTCCAAGTCAATTTTAATGTAATAACTTTTATGTTATAACACCTTTTTCAGTTTATTTTATTACCTGTATTTATTTGACACATATACCAACCCCGATCACTTTCCTCCACCTCCTTTATATGCAAATACCAAGATCTATGATCATTATACGATAAACTTATTCTAGAATTTTGTGTTATCACTTTGTGATGTATTGATAAGATTGTTTGTGTATCGACACGAACCCAAGCCACCTGTAAATGTAAGGAAAAAATGTTAGTAACCAGGCGTTTCCATTTAATCACTGAGATATTTTCTCGTAATTATAAGCGTAACACATTTTTCTCAATTATATTCAGTTTGACACATTCGAAACCTTAATCAGGGAAAATTTTCAACGAAATAAATTCAAAATATTTTATTTATTATACAATTTTGTCACCATTTTCCACACGGTCGCACAAAAACATTGTCAAACCAAAAAAACACACTTATCTGTCTAAATCGGGTTTATTTCTTCATGAACATAAATACAACAAAAAAAAATCGACATAGTTTGTGCTAAAACTAAACTAAAATTTGATATTAAACAAGTATTTTGTATTCGTGCATCGTTTATTTTAGATGGTGAAGTTTTTGGATCATGTATCGCTTCACTTTCAAAATAATAATAATGAAATAGTAAGTATTGGTTTTGTACATAAATAGATAAGTATCACTTGTCGTGGGTAATAATACCATTTTTGTTTAATAATGGCCTCTAAATTATCACAAATAAAGCATAAAATTTTCAACAACTAGAATATTCACTCGAAAAAAAATATTGATGATAAATTTTCGTTTTTTCCTTGTGAATTTTATGTGTTTTATTGAAAATATTCACAAAAAAAACTATCAATTCGTGTTTGTTTATGGGGTTTAATATGAATATATAAAAATATCATTGAATATCACTTTACCACGGAAATAGTGTCGCATAAATTTTACGTGTTTCGGTTTCAAGTGATAGGGTGTCAAATTTATTAGGAGGGGTTTCAGGGGTGATTATATGCCCTTTTTTGGTTTTAATTGATAGAATTTAAGACCGTGAAATGCAATTCATTTAAATTCATTATGATTGAAATTAAAATAAGAGAAGTGAATTTTAAAGATGAGGTATCCTAATTTAAGGAAAAATAAAAAGAAAAAAAATATTGAATCAATACAAAAACAATCATCATAAAACCACACAATTGTCGATATATTTGCATTATTTTTGTCTGTGTTGTATCGCATTCCAAATCGTAAGTAAACAGTATTTTTTTTTATTACGTTCTTTTATTTTCATACATCTAGAATTTTATTTGTCGTGGAGTTCCAAGAAAATGTGCTTTTGGGAGCGTTTAAATTGGAAATATACTTTATATGTAACGTTTTTTTTTTTTGAAAAGAGTCATTTAAATGACAATTCATGCAAATAATATCCCGCAAAGCACTCAAAAAGTTGATACGCTCATTATACAAGTGGCTACTTAACAGGAGATTTTCAAAATCATTGATAACTGCAACTAAAAGAAATTCCTTGTGAGCCCTTATCAAAGGACCTCGTTTGTGGAATAAATCAACGGCGTTGCAGGATGTCATTATAGTTGTTTCTTCAGTGTGCTGTAAAATTCTTCTGTAAAAACGAAAACCCTCTTTTAAGTGCTTTAAAGCCAGTTCCTGAGAGCTCATCAAAAATTTTAAATGCACTCGCTTAGTCCATTTTAAATTAACATTTTCCTTTTGAATTTTTTTCTGTTACAATTTTTATTGTGTCCTCATATCATACAGAAAACAGACTAAGCTTACATCCAAAAAGCATATTCTAGAAAAATATAAAAGTAGCAAGATTTTCAATACTCGCATAGAAATACGATGATTAAAGGAGGTTAGCGGGTTACAGAACGACGATTTTCCGTGACAAGAATACACTTTGACTGCATTTAACATTTAAACCATGATCATGATGGTATTTTATATGCGTTTATTTGAACAAAGTTTACAGGCAGGTATGAGACCTTGTATAAAATAATAATAATAAAACTACAAACGAACACAGCAAAAAAAAAATGATAATAAAAAGAATCGACCACGAACGTGAGCAATTGTCGATTTTGTGTCTTTTCTGCAAAAAATACCACGCAACCACATTTTTATTATCATTAAAGTGACTATTATTGAACGAAATATAATACAATTTTAGCTGGTAAAATGTTTATGAAACATGAGTTTTATCGCTTATTTTGGATCAAGAACAAAAAGATCTCGAATAATAAAATTTTGCAATATTTTAATAATCAACGTAAAAAATTATATAAAAAATGACCAAAGACCAGTGTAATCATCATCATCATCATTATTATTGCTAACAGCTTGTATATACAAAAATTATGAAAACAATGCGACAAAACATAATAGAAAATGATGAGAGAGTAAACTGTGTCACACCATTAAAAATTGAAATTTGAATCAACTGCTGTTTCAAATGCTTGCAAGTACACATTTTTTTTTTTGTTAGTAAAACATTTTTAAATATGTATTCACTATTAAAATAACACTTTTCATGTTATTCGACCATCACTTGCACACGACAGCAATGAAATATCCATTTATAGTCCTAGAAAAAGCATAACATTGTGAAAAAAGGGTCGAATTAAGCTTCTAAGCTGATTTTTATTGTTACAACAGCACTTTCAACAATTTTTTTTTTATATAAAAATTTTAATTTGACATTATACAAGTGATTTTTGTTTTTTTTCTGTGTTGAATTGTAAATTCATGTAAAAATACGCTTTTGGGGTGGCTATGAATTGAAACTGCTGATTCGATTTCATACAAGTAGATTAAATATTCATTTATAATTCCTATCAAGGCACATTAATGTTAAAATTTTGAATCATGTTTCGTAAATTCATTTCGTATTTCAAGGATTTTACTACAATGAATATTTTTTTTTGTATGGGAACGTTGTAGCTTAAACAAAAAAATCATTTTTGCTGAATGATGAGTTTTAAAATCGATTGAAAATCATCTTTAAATATTGAAACACAAAATCTCACATCCAAAACTTTCCCTTCAATTTCATGAAGATCGGAAATGCACTTATGTTCAAAATTTAAAATTACTTCTTACTTTTCATACAAATATACAATAAAATTTACACAAAACATGATATTTCCAGTGTATTTTTTTTATGTATTCAGTGTGTTGCTAATTCATGTAAATTTCAATTAAAATTCAATTAGATTTTTATTTATACTGAGCAATTTTATTTTAATTTAGGCCGCAACAAATGAATTTTAAAAGTTTTGTCCGATGCCCCTTTTGAAAAGTCAAAAAAGACGTGGGGCAAAAAAAAAAAAAAATTTTTTTTTGAACCGGATTTTCAATTGAAAATTCATGTTTTTTGGAAAATTAAAACGATTTCTAAGTAAAATTTACGTTAATGTGTTGAAGTAGCAAGGAAAAAAGTAAATAAACAAAAAAAAATCCAATTAATATTCCTATTGCAAAATTTTGAAATCGAAAATATTTAACGGTCATATTTTTTTAAATAAATTTTGCTAATTTCTGAGTGTCACCAAAATCGAAATTGATCGATTTGATGATTTCTTTGTAAAATGTTGCTAATAACATTCTCAAAAGACAATTAATTACAAATGTAAGTAATTATACGTCTGTTATTAGTGTCATTTGAAAGAAATTGCGTTAAAAACATAATTTGTGAGTGGAACTTTTTTTTTTTTTTTGGCCCCCCCCATCTTACATTTTATTGGATTAGGACAAAACTTTCGATTTCCATTTGTCGCGGCCTTAACGTAATTTCGTAACGATTGCAGTGAAAAATTGTGATATTAGAAATTCATTTCACTTAAAATTAAATCTAAAACATAAGTAATTTGTTTTAGAAAACCGTTAAGGGTAAGACGAAAATTTCTTAAGACGATTTAAAGAAATTTAAGAGATTTCAAGTCAAAAAATTTCTTGAGTCTTCGGAATTTGCAAAAAAGAATTATCGACTACTGGTTACCTATAAAACTAAGAAATTAAAGTGAATTCAAATCAGTTTAAAAAAATTTCAATCCGTGTTTGTCCTTTCATTAGAATGTCAATTTTTTTTTTCAACCCTTTTATTATTCAAATTTCTTTTTTCACTTTTTTTTATATTAAAATTTTCTTTTATTTGTTGATTTTCTTTTATTATTTTGAATGTACAAAAACCACTTCAATTTCCTATATTCAAATTACGGAAAGGTAAGCACAAGTCTCGACCTTTAAAAATACCAACAATACCGTTAAAAAAAAAGTAATAATAAAAAAAACATCGACATATTTTTCTTTTTTTTCTTCTTATTTTCAGTATAACATACGCACAAAATAACAAAAGAAGAAACCAACATCTCAATTTGTATTCTCTTCAGAATTTTAGACAACAATCGTATTCGACACAGAGCATGAAAAATATTCAAGCTATCATCCATTTTATTGACACTATCATTTCATTCGGCATACAGTGAAATGTGTTTCATTTATTATGGAAAAAATATATGTGTATAAAAAGATGCTTTGTTATTATTGTTACTGAATTATGCATTAGAGAAATTGACAATGATGAAAAAATGTTGCTTAGTTGAAATATCTTTAAAAAAATATCAGGTAAATGATTTTTTTTGCTTGATTTTGTTTTCATTGAAAATCGTCTTTAAATGAATGAAAACAGATTTTACGGAAAAATTTTGTAAAAGTAACTAAATGAAATTATAATCAAAATATTCAAGGTGATTTCCTTGTATGAAAAAAATTCAGTTTAGGAAACGAGACCGCTATCATTATGGAAAATAAATAAAATATACATAAAATTATATTTATCTGAAGGTACAAAGAAAAAAAAAGAACATGATTCAAACTCATTTTTTATTCAAAACATAAAATGATAATCAATTTTTTCCATTTCACACGTCCCTTTTAAATGGAGAATTTTTCTCTGTCAATTTTGTTTTTTTTTTGTGTGTTTTATTTCTTAAATTTTTATGTTCTTTTGTCTTGTCTGAATTGTTGTCATTTGAATTTGTATTGAAAGGAAATAAAAATTTGCGTTTTATTTTCAATAAAATATCGATAAACTACTAATTTTTTTTGGGTCTAGAGACAAAGAAGAAAAAAACACATTCCAAGGTCAATTCCTGTCATTTTAAGACTCTGAAATTTTTTGGTTATAACGGAAAATAGTTGACTTGCTGATTGAAGTGAAAAAATTGGCTCAATTGAACTTCATCATTTTCATCAATAAAATTTTACTACATTTAAAAATAAAATATTTTTTATGTTATATTAAAAATATACAGAAAATAGGTGAATCTTTTATTAATAGCACAGCAAACAAGAAAACAATGCCACTGAAATCGGGACGTGATTTGAATGAATGAAAAAATATAAAACACCAACGCAATTTAGATTTCACAGTTTGGTGAAAATGAGCCCGGAATCAAATAAAAAATGAGAGGAAACAGACAGAAAATTGGATAAGCAGTTTGTACTCTGTATCACACACACACACAGAGACAGAATCAATTGTCTTGCGATACACGATAAGCACTTCAATTGTGTGTACATGATCTGGTTAATATCATCATTTATTTTGTTATCTTATTTCATCTCAATTTCATTGTTGTGTTCCCATTATTATTATTATTATTATTATTATTTTTTTGTGTCTCTCTTGTTGAATCTATCGGATACACAAAATGCTTTGCGACGTGATGGTGTTAGATGATACAGTCACTATTTAAAATAAAATAAAATAACATAAAAATCAACCAAGAGTACAAAATTGATCGCGTATTTTATTATAAATTTTTATTTTGTTTCGTTATTTGATACAATCATTACCCTTAAAACGCCTTACAGCTTCAATTTTATTTTTGTCTGTGTTTTGAAATGACAAAAAAAAAATTGAAATACAAACAAAAAAATTACTTATTTTTTCTATTCTTTCTAACAAAAAATATAAAAAAAATTAGATGCTATTATTGTATTTGCCATTAAAATTTGAGTCTAGACAATTTTCACATCGTTTTTTTTTGTTCTTATGTTTGTTTTTCTCCTTATTATTATGATGCATTTAAAATACTTGGGTTATTATCCAGAAAATAAGCTTAGATTTGCCTGTTTAAGCAATAAAACAATGAACTGAAAAAAATACAAAAAAAGGATATTGAATTATCCGATGGAATAAAAGCTTGTTTTTCTATGAAATGTACTAATAATGGGAATGAAGTGAAAATATAAAAAAAAATATAATGGAAAACTGAATCATGGAGTGGTAGTCAAGTCCTCTGTCTCTCTCTCATTTTTGTTGAAAGTTTTCATACCTTGATGAACTGACTTGAAAAAAAATGTTCTATAAAGTGCACTTTATTATGAAATGTAATAAAAAAAAAACAGAGAAAATAATCCGATTTCGATGGAGAATTCATTTACTTGAAATAAGCCTTAGTGCAATAAAGCAGCTTTAGCCTGCTTTTTTTGTGTGTAAAATGTTAGTAATTACTTGATATTACTTCTCCTTCTTTATAAAAGGACACTATAAAATTTTATCCTAGCACAGTTATACCAAAACATGTTTTGATTTGAAAATTTTTTCTTTCTTTTAAGATTTTTTTTTTGAACTTTTGATAAAAAAAATTAAAATCTAAAGGTCACAACAATTTTGCTAGAGATTGAAAGTGCAACGTCTTGCGTCTTTCACTATCAATCGTAGGGCTGCCCATTAAAGTCTTGATTTGGCCAATGATCTTTACAAACTCAAATGTCCTTTTTCTGGCTACTCAATTTGAGTTAAGGACTAAAGACGACCTCTGATCATAGAAATACCAGAAATGCACTATGAGCTCGATTAACGACCTGAGTGCAGGCCTAAATAGCCACCCAATAAATCTAAATTTGTAATTTTCTGAAAAAAAACAATCATAGCTTTTACGGCTGTCGCTAATTCAAAGACGAGTATCGCGAATTACATTCCAATTCTCTCTCTTGGTAGCAGCATAAAATGACCAAAGCCTTTAAGCTATATGAAGTTAAAAAAAATTAAGTACCACCAAATGCATTTTCTGCAATAAGAGGACTTACACATAATATTATCATGTGAATCGTACAAAGAGGATTTTTATTTGAATTGAAGCAGTACATGCAATCTTTTTTGAAGCATTTATTTTTTTGAGATCTAGGGAATTAAATCTATTTGCAGTTTTTTTCTCTTAAATTCATTAAAAATTAATCACGAACTAAGTGTTCAGAATCTTATAATTTTATTTTGTTGTTATACCTTAATTTAATAAAATCCATTTTTTTGTGTTTTCTCACAAATATTTTTACAAATTCATACCAATTTACATTCATTCACATCAACAAAATCTCAATCCTTTTCATCCATTCACTGTGCGTACACTTTTCATCGAATAAACTGGTTGCTTGAATCTAATTTAAGGTGAATTTGGATAAATATTTTTATTTTTTTGAATTGTCACGCACGCACAAATCCCCAGCTGGTACACTAATTCTATTTTATGATTCAGCACCTTCTCCACCCCATAAACGAAATTTCTTTATTTTTAAAAAGGATTTTCGATTTAAAAAATATCTTTCATTCAAGCAAAACTGAACGAAAAAAAAACATGCAATGCACGTCTCTAAACACCAAAACAATAAATTTGTATAAAAATTATTTGTTAAATTTTTTATCAAGATTAATACTTAAATAAATGGATGGATGAACGAACACACACACACACACTTACAAAACACGAGCTTATTTGTATAACAAATCAAGATACTTTTACAAGAAACGAAGGCATTTTCTTTCCTTAAATATTTTTCTTGTAATAATTCATGTCTGTATAACTTTCCCACTTTTAGCATCCAATATCTATTGAAATAATGATAAAGAGTTATGTATTTATCTAGAAATGTAAAAGAATTTCTGTTCAATATCTATTTTTTTTTTGTTTTGCCATCGACTGATTCAATTCTCTGCTAATACAATAAAAATAAAATCAAAACTCAGATCACGTACGTAAAAGTGGAAAATACACCAGAATTGTATAATATAACAAAGTATTGGCGTATTAGTTTACTCAATAGACATAAAATGGGAAAAATTATTGAATTTGAAACTGAAAATGAACATACATGAAACAGTGAACACACATACAAATAATAAAATAAAATACGATCATAGAAATTGACAGGCGAATACTTTTTGATAGTTAAAGAAGGTTTTGTATTGCATTTAAACGATGATTTTTGTTACTCATTCTTTCTTTTTTTCATTTTTTTTTTTGCTTGAAACATATAAAAACTTTGTTAGTGCAAAAGGAAGAAAAAAAAATAATACAATAGATAGAAAAGGAAAAAGGTGCACGATGACCATTTAACTACCACATTAGATATTATTTGCAATAAAATTCGAAAGAATACACAAAAAAAAGATGAAAAGAATACAGATAGAGATTGAAAATGATTTTGAATTAAATTACAGTAGAAACAAGGAAACGTCTCGATGGTACAATCATTCACATTTGTTCTGATCAAATTTCACATTATACATTAATATTTTGACCATGCTCTAGATTTTTATATCAAATTTTATTTATTTATGTTTTTTTATTCAACATTTTATTTTTTCAATTTTTTTTTCATTTTCGGATTGAAGGTCAAAAAAATTGTACAAAGAAAGATGAAAGGAATAAGAAAATCGTGGAAGCTAACTGAATTTTCACTTCAAGTTTAATGACAAGCCTATTTTCTTTAAAGACATCCGAATTTTTTATCAAAAAAAATAGAAAAAAATGAGAAATCCTAACCATTGGACGGTGTGGAAAAGCGCATTTCGATAGGACTCGCCTCATATTTTTCAAAATTATTTAAAATTCCGCCATTTTGAAAACCCCACGATTTTGAATTTTTAAAATAATCCGCTATTCTGAAATTTTTTCGAAAAAAATTGAAAAAATCGAATATTTTGAGTTTTGACCGTTTTTAGACTCTGGAGCCTAGACCTTGAGCCCAATCTTAAAACTAATGAGTTATAATTAATCCTCATGAGCTCATCTATCCTGAAAAATTTCAACCTCACTCCGATGGGCCGTTTTGGAGTTATGGACCTAAATTTAGGTCAGAGTGACGGCAGACGAACCGTCTGTAAAAGGCATATTTACAAGAGAAACTATGTGTTTTGTACGTCTCAGAAAAGCTGTAGCGCAAATTTTATGGATTAATTTTTAGGATCTGACCAAATATAAATATTAAAAAAAAAAACTAAATAACTCTTCAACCTAATATTCGAAATTGATTATTTTGCACCAGTTTTGTCTCTTCAAGTACATGGATAAATCATCATTAACAACTAAACTAGTTTCAACTATTTTCAGCCAGACAGTTTCATCCCAATTGTCTTATAAAACACTCTTTATATTTCCATTAAAGATGTCTAAAAGACCCAACAAATTATATTTTATGTTTTCTTTGGGGAACCATGCAAAATATAACTTTTCTCACTTTTCACAAACTTTAACAGTATTAAAATACAATAAAATATAAAATAAAATAAAATCACAGCACAGTAAGCGAAGAGAAAAAAAACTATCTCGCAAAAGTTTTCCTTTAAAGAACTTTCAATAAAGCAGCATTATTATATCTTCATGATAAAAGTAAACTTTAAAATTTGATACGAACATAAAACAAAACTAAATTAACTAAGCTACAAAATATCAAAATAAAATACAATTTTCAAAGTATTTCTTCTCTTTTTTGTTGTTTCATGTTTTGACTTAAATTTTGCTGCACACACACACACACACACACACACACACACACACACACACAAACAAGTATAAAGACATAAGATATTGAGTGATGTCGGTTAAAATTTAACAAATTTTGATATACACTTACCCTAAATCCTTTTAAATTATCTACAACACAAGCTAATAACGCATCTCTACCTACGGTTACTGTGATATTTGGTATTGGTTCAGCAAATCTGGGAAAATTTGCTTCTGAAATTGATGAATCAAAAATAAAGGAAAAAATATTTAGTAAGTAAATCAATATTAAGAGGAAATCTAACTGCTGATGATTGTTTATCATTTCAATTTATTATGTCAAAAAAGAAACAGTGATCACATCAATATTTAACCACAAAAATATGCATTTTCATTTCATTTTACTGAAAAGTTGTATTGAAACAAAATTTTGGGTCAAATTTAACTAGTTCATGTTAAGTTATGAAGTTAAAATATTAATTTTTGGGTCAGCATTGAAAATTGATTTTTAAAATATTGAAATTCAATTAAATTGAATTGAAATCGATTATTTTTAATTAAATAAATGATAATAAGGAGATCGAAGGAAAAATAAAATACTTACCATTACTATTAATATTTGGATCTGATGAATTATCTAAAGTTGTTTTGCTATTACTACTGTGTTTGGCTGAAAAGAGACGAGAAAAAAAATGGAATAAAAAATCATGTTAGCATAGTTTTTATTGAAGAGAGATTCTTTTTTTTGCTGTTGTTAGAATACAGTTCAGAATAATGTTTAATTTGCATAAAATTATGTTATATTTTTTTCGATCCGCATCATTTGTAATGCAGGCCTTTTTTATGATTTGAATGTATAGAAAAATGCTTTAGTGTGTTCACAGTTGAATGAAAGCAGACACTAGAAATAAAGTTTTCATAATAATAATAATATTCATTTTTTATGATTGCTAAGAGCAGAATAAAAAAAAACATGATGTTTGTTTATTTTATATTTGAACAGAGATGGACGTGATTGATTCAAGTAAATGTGTCTTAAGTTTTTGTCAGAAGGTCTCAATTTGAAAATAAATTAATTATTTTGTCTGGTAACAGTCTTAATGAAATCTAATCAATGAGATTTTTTCTGAAAATGTCAAAGATCCTGGCAAAATTATTTCTAAGGCTAAGCTTTTCCAGGCGGGTACTCTTAGGCAGACTCGCTTCTTTATCAAGGAACCTGATTCCGATCTATCTAGACATCTGATCAGATTGAACCGTACTGAGCTCAGAGTTGTAGTTGGTAAGTTCACTGGTCATTGTGCTCTAGACATTTTGACTCAAGAGATCTAATGTGCAAATGCTGCTCTGAAAAAGTGGAAACTGCTTTGTGTATGTCCCAAGCATTCCAGATTGCGTGGTATCACGCTGGGTAAGTACTTTCGAAGTATTGATTCCATCATAAAGTGAAGGTGTCTGTCCTGCTTAGCTTTTTGAGAAGGTGTGGTCACTTTCCTGAGCTGAACTAGGTCTAGTGGACTTCTTATTACTTTAGTTTTTTTCTTTAGATTTGGTTCCTTTTTCATCAGATCTAATGATAATGGTTATGCACAATGAACTCGTCTGTAGGTCTGAGTGCTGGTTCTCTTTTGAGATCGCCCTAAAAATCTGATCTGATCTTAAGGCCAAAATAATTTCACACCCCTGTCCAAAATTCAAAAATATACAAACAATCTGGCATCACTTGATGAAATTGCATGGATTTTCAAAAACAAACATTAAAGTTTTATTATATCGCAATATCCCGTGCATACACACACACACACACACACACACACACACACTAACTAACATAAAAATAACACGGACTAGCCTAGCAATTCATTCAACATCAAAACTAGTTGAAATAAAATTCAAATAAAAATTGTATGCATTATTTTTTTATTAATGGTACAGAATTATAGCAAAAAAAAAGGATTCAGGGAGCGAAAGAGTAAAAAAAGGAAAATTTATCCCTTGATAATAATTTTATGCAAACATTTTATTATAATAACATTTTTCGTGTAGATCTGTATTTACATTTCACATAAGTACGAGTGAAAAGTCTCTATTTAAACATTTTTATTTAAACGCACATTCATACAAAAAATTAAAAATTATTAAAATTGAGCATTAAAAATCAAATTCAAAAAGAAAAATCTCACATTGAAACAAACAAAATTGAAGGCTCATTTCAATCATTTTATTTATATTTAACTTTAATTTGATTGCCACTCAAGAGACTTCAAAGTCCAACGACCCATGATTAAATATTAATGGTCATATGAATTAATTTACATGATAAATTACATTAAGCTACATTCAAAAAGTTAATTTTTTTCATAAAAAATAAAAAAATATTTTCTCACTTTATTTTTTTTTCATTTTAATATTAATGATTATCTCATCATTTTAAAAGACAAAATTTTAGTTCAAGTCACATTTCAAGCATCATTGACTCATTATATTTTATGGTTGTTTGGATGTCTTCTTTATTCTTATTTTAAAAGAACTTATCGTTTAAATGGAAGAAATATGTTTAACAAAAAATGTGAATACAGATAAATGTTGATGAAGAAGAAAATTGTAGGGAAAATATGCAAAATATTGTAAGTGCTAGGGCACAGAAAAAAAAATAAATAAAAAAAATGATACAATATCTTGGGGACATAATATTGTTTTACTTTTCATTTTTTTTTATTATTTTGTTTGTATGTTTTATTCATGGTATGCATATATTTATTTCAAGTCTTTTTTTATATTCTTTAAAAGTATATTTGGGTAAATATTGTTGTCGTGAGTAATAATTTTCTATCATTAGACAACGTCTTTTTGTCTGTTAACTTGAAAATGAATGGGAGATTTTAGTTTTTCAAGTGACTTTGAAAAAGGTGAACAAATTCTGAGGCGGGTAACCTTTGATCAGGTGTTATTTCTGATAAAGGTCGAAATTAATCTAAAAAACAGATTTTAATAAATAAAAAGGAGACTTGAATTTTTTTGAAAAAACTAGCAATTAATTGATTGATCTTATTCCAGGTAAGCGTTGGAAAGGCTTGGCCTTGAGCACTCGTCCTTACTATTTATAGAAAGAGTATGTAACCCTACCTCTTGATTGGATTTTTTCTGAAAAGGAGGGTAAAGAACTGTCGGGAGTGCAATAGCTAGAATATGGGTCAAGTACCCTTTGTCAAAGCGTCAACGATATCGTGTTGGACTGTCTTCGTTCAACCATAAATATGTAATATTCTCTTAATAAGAATTGAGTCCAATTACGATAATCACACATATGAGCAACAATTTGAATTTCAATATCTTCCAGTTATGGCAATTAGGGTATTTTCATTACAGATCTAACAATCAACCAATTACCCTTCATTTAATATTAATCATTGTTCAAAACTTTCCTTTTACATCTCCTACACCAATAATTTAGGATAAATATCTCACATGAAACACGTAGCACATTGATTGTATAATTTTGATGAAAACATTAAATAAAAGGTATCATCGTGCCATAAGTTAAATGTTTAATTAGATCAATGTGTGTGTGTGTGTTGTCTGTCTTTGTCCTTAATTTTTTTTACACAGAAAATTTTGCCTTAATTTGTGATTTTATATCAAAGTATGAACCCATATTAAAGTAAAAACTTTATCATGTATAGGACAAATATTATAATAAACGTACACAATTATCGAGTAGTATCATGTCAAACCAGATTGAGCCAAAAATTATACACATTTATTTTGATAGCTATATAATTTCTTTATATTATACATGTGATATGAGATGCCAAACATACACACACACACACACACAAGGATGATGTTTATGTTAATGGTTATCGTGTGTGATCATCATGAATTTTGCTTTGATTATTTGCTCTATTAATACATTCAATACTGAAAAAGATTGAGAACAATATTGACATGTGATATGTAGGCAAGTGTCTATGAAAGTATGTTGGAAAATTATTAGTTTGGCACATCATCATCATCATCATTTTCATTTAATATTTAATACAATGTCTAGGAATTTTGTTTGGGATATGATACATTTAATTTTAGTTTGAAGGTTGATTGTGATGAAATCTTAAATGTACCTTGAAGGAGTTAACTAATTTGAATTGATGATAGGTAAGGTAAGGAAACATTTAAGATATTACTTGTGATTGTCACATAATTAGAAAATAATTGTTTTTGGCATTGAAATTTAATATGAAAATTAAATTTTGCTTAATCGACACATTTCCAATTGAACTCAAATTGATATTTTTTTTTGAAAACTGGTATCAAATGTGGGTCACTCCAAAGCGAGATAGAGCGATGGAGTCACGTGAGAAACTGAAATCACTACTAAACTAAAATTGAGAAGAAAACTCAAAGCTAGTAAAATGCATTAAATCTACTTTGAATTCAATGAGCTTAATGATTTTAAAAACCTCATAAATACAATTAGTGACATTAAATTTAATACGAAAAATGCAAGAATACAGGAAAAAATAAACCCACACACGTATACGCACATATAAGTAATGAAAAATAACATGAAAAGAGAAACTATTTTGAAAGGATGCATGTTAGAGGTAAACAAGAAAAAGGCATTTAAAGTATTTCAAGTGGAAAATGTTTAAAGAGTTTAAATCATCAACAGCACTACTTATTTTCTGAGTACAAATAAACTACTCATTTTTTTTCTATGCCTTCATTTTATGAGTCATATAACACTATACAAAGCCACACACACACAACTTATAATTGTAAATGAGAATTTGAAAAAGGAAAAAGTTTTTGTTGGTATTTGTGTTTATTAGTGTTGTGGCATACATTTGTTTCCTAAACTCTTCAGTATTCTTCTGAAATGCTCTTGAAACAATGTTTCATGTATTCTTGAGGCAAATACCTTGATTTGCAATTCATGTGGAACACTTTCTCAAGTGCAAATACACACACAAACAGAAAATAGCACCACAGAAACATAAATAAATGTTCGTTCGTTATCATTAGCAAAAATTCCCTCAAGGAATAAAAACTTTTTCCATGTGATTTGACAAAATAAACATAGAAGAAAAGTTTCATCATACACACACACACACACACACACAGAGAACGCTAAAACTAAAAAGTATAAATAATCATAAGACTTCTCATGAATGAGCAATGACTGAGTGAGAATTTTTGAACTAAATTTCAAAGTTAAACAAGAAAAGTGTATGCAGGAAATTCAACTTTTTTTTTAACTTGAATTCGAAGGAAAAAAAAAACAAAAATATTTTGGAATAAACAAGCAAAACAAAAATTGCCATTTGACACTTTGATTGGCACAATTTAGATACAATTTTTTTCTTCTCTTCTCTTTACTGTTAATACAAAAGTAAATTCACGCCCATGACATTCCCTTAACAATTTTATTTCGTTTTATTATGACTTTAATACACACACTGATACAGAAAAAGTTTTTTATCATCATTTATCCTGATTTTACGACCATTATGTGGCGACAATATAATTTAAGTCAAATCACAAAATAGCTATTTTAAGGATCATTACCACAAAATTAGATCTGTATTATATTGAAATGACATTAAATTGATGTTGGTGGTATAACTTTGACATATTTTTTTTTAAATTTATAAGGTATTTTCGATATAAAAGTATCGTATCGTAAATGACTTCAGTTGATATTAAATTTTGAACCCTCTGACAAAAAATGAACAAACGTTTATTCGATCAAAATGTCACGTGTTTCATTTTTTTTCGTTATTATTATTACATTTGATGAACATTTCAGTCAAATCACATCATAATATCCTATTACTTGTATAAACACACGTATTTCTATAAATCTACAATATAAACGTCAAAGAGTTGTTGTTGCAAGACATTTTTACATTGCATTATGTGTGTTTGTGTGTGTGTGTGTTCAAGAAAAATTGTCACCACGTCAGAAAAACATTTTGAATCGAAATAACTTCACACAAATTTATACAATGTTTTTGGATCATATCGACCGTGAGACATGTCTCAACTTACAACATAATAAATGTTTTCTAGATTGTGTGTCGTCTCCTTTCTCTGTTTTGTTATTGGCTCAAGTTTCAATGATTTGTTGTAGTTGTTTTTTCTTCTTATTCTATTGCTTGAATCCGAGTAAGAAAGTAAACGAATGAAATGAAAAATAAAATAAAGGAAAGATTTTACCTTATTTTTTTTTAAAAGAGAGAAAAAAAGAATAATGTAAAAATTGTTTATTACACGTAAAAGATTGCTCTTACAAATACGATAAGCTTTATAAATGTATAACTTTTGAGACAAGTGTCGCTTGTTGTCGTAAACTTGCAAATATATATCTAAAATTTATAAGAATTATTTAAATCTGGATTTAGGGTCGTGTAAATACCATAAATTATCATAATGACAAGCGAAAAATGGATAAGAATTTTATTTTACCTTTGATTTAAATTTGAAGTGAAAGTTAATTGATGATTGTAAGCCATGAAAGTTCTCATAGCACTTGTAATGGTTAAACAGGCCATACTTTGTAACTTGTCAAGCGCTTTTCTGATTTCGCTAATACAGGCTTTTAACAACCAGACATGACAAAAAAAACAGTCGAAGGACGCACTATAGCGGTGTAAAACGATTGAACCACTGATGGTTTTAAGCCCCAAGAGGCACCATAGGCCTTTTGACACTGTCAAAATAGACCAGAGGCAGTATTACAGTGTTGAGCTATATGAAGGATAAAAGAAAGTCTTCTATCAAGGGTGGGTCCTAAGAACTTCATCGTACTAGATGTATCAATAGGCACACTAAATCTGATCTGATGATCTGAAACCATGAAAGTTAGTCTTCAAACTTGATTTGTGCATTGAGAGACCTTTGGATCCAATTTCAAGGCTAAATATTGGATTGCAATTAAAAGGGACTGTTGTCGGATGACAGTATGAAAGTAAAGGTTCACATTTAGGCTTAAGCTAATGGTTAAATTAAATTAATTCAAAATACATTAATGGCTTAACGATATCATAAATTGAAGTAAAGTCAATAAATTTATCCATACTGGTTAAAAAAATGTGCCCAATCATGTTTGTAACAATAATCGGATTGATGAATAATATCAAGTATATTTGAAATACGATAATGATAATGGAATGCTATTATTTTGATTAAAAAAAAATAATATAAAAAAAAGTTTTACTTACATTTCGGATTATGTGTGGAATGAAGTATTATTTACTTTAGATTACCACCTCAATCATTCAACATCAACCACACATTATAAATAATTATAATCGATTCTCAAACGAACCGTAATGTAGAACAAAGGAATTTAATTCTATTATAAATAACAATAGCAAATGAATCGAATACTTGCGGGCATCTAAAATAAAAGATTTTGTTGCGAGGAAATCAATAGAATTCATCTTAGTTCAATAAGTGTGTATTTTTTGTATTTATTCATCAAGATTATGATTATTTGCGCTTGATTTGGAAATTTTGATGATAATTGGCACATTGTTTTCATATAGAAAATTGACCTTATAAAACATTAAAATTTATATGACAACCACGAAAAAAACGAATCTATAATTAATGAGCCATGACAGATAATGAAGGAATCAGTTCCGTAAACTGTATATTTTGGATTTAAAAACTAAAATTTATTCTAATATTTAAAACAAATCAAAATTAACTTGAACATCATATTTTATGTTCATCACATCAAATCCCATTCACTTCACTTCAATAACTCATCTTTCACTCAAAAAAATGAAACCGATATGATGTTCATGATGATGCTTCATAAAATTCATTGCACATACAAAATCACACACACACACACTCACATTTATGAGTGAGTAGGATAAAGTGAAATATGTGGAAAATTTTTTGATTGAAGTGGAAATGTGAAAATGAATAATGAGCGCTTTATTTTATGTGATGTGAAGCCAACGGTGTGTGGCATGGCATGTAATTTGATGATTGTGTGAAATTTTCATTATTTTTTTTTTTATTTTTCATCGAACATTACAAAGTTTAACGTGCATGTCTGCCCCTGCAGGCAAGAACGACGCACCTACATTTTTGGTCAAAATGACTATTTGATGAAAAAGCTCATTTAAGATCATATCAAAGCATTTGGCTTCGAAAAAAAAATTTTTTTGTTCTACGAAGTCTGAGTTTTGATGGCTCAATTTTCACAGTTTTCGAGAAATTGCATGTTAAAACGACGCATATTCATATTTGCAGGCATAAAAGACGCATATCATATAAATATCTATATTTTTAAGCCCATATCAAGGAAAATCTGACTAATTGAAGATAGTGGAAGTGTGCTTGTGGGATCTAACTTAATTTTGAGTCATTAGGTGAAATACTTGGAACCATTAAAGTACTAGAAAACTGAAATTGATTAGATAATAATTGATTTCTTTTAATTGCTAGACAAGTCGGTATGCTAAACCGACTAATCTAAATCTTATAATGTTTCAAATATTGAAGCTCATTAATGTTTTTCAATTTCTTCTATGTATAAATCACAAACCAGTTCTCAAACCCCCATTTTAGCGTTATCTGATGGGTCAAATGGAAAACCCAAATAGAATTCGCCAGATTTCTCTACTATCTGTATACACATCAACGAATTTAGCTTAGAAAAATTTGTCAAAAAAGCCCTAAAATCGACCAAAATTATGAAAAAGTCTCTCAGTGCCATTTGGAGGGTCCAAACTAACACCTAAACTGACTGTGGTTAAAAAATTGAAGTTTCTATAGTTCTTTATACTCATCAACACCATTGTGCTTGGGAAAAAAACCAACCAAATTTATATTAAAAGCCCTCTCAGAGCCATCGGGTGGCTCAACATTAAGTAAAAAATCTGTAGAATTGGAATTATTTTCGATTTAAATACGATTTATGTTTCCTGATAGCTCTCACATCGCTTCGGAACAATTATTTTCTTACTTATATTCGAAAAATTATCAAACAAAGAATAATCCACAGAGCCCGCATGTCTATTGCGAATTTTGGGCTAAAAAAACTTATAACATTAATATTAACATATCTATTCATAAATGTTCTTATAGTCGTGCAAATATTGTACATTTTAACCAGGAATTTATAGAAATTGATAGAAAAAACATTGATATGCGTCTTTCTTGCATGCAACGTCCTTTTTGCCTGCAATATTTTTGTAAAAATGTTGCAGGCAAGAACGACTTTTTCAATTTAAGCCTAATAAGGCTCAAAAAAATGAAAAAAAAATTCTTACAATATTTAAAGGATGTGACTACCTTTAGTATATGACCATTGATTTCTAAAAATATTAAATAGAGCTTGGCTACAGAGCAGAAACTGATCAAAAATACAAAACTGCAAATATCTCAGTTTGTAGTTTTTGTAGGTGCGTCGTTCTTGCCTGCAACGGCAGATATCACATTGATTTTACAAAATTGACGTTGAAAAACAGTGAACATAAATTTATTTATTATTTTTAATTGGAAATTACGCGATTCTGACTACATTTTTTCTGTTAATTGTTCAATGACAACCTCCCATATTTCTCTTTTTGAAGGAATATGAGAGGTTGTCAAATTTGAAATTAGGAGAAATACGGAAGGGAAGAAATATGAGAGGGAGAAATACGAGAAAGTATACTGAACTTAATTCCAGTGTACCTATTTCCATATGTGATTATTCTTAAAGCTCTATTTTGTACTGTTTGAAGCATTCTTAGTTTTCTGTCATTGTTTAAAAATAAAATGGTACTGCAATAATCAATTCTAGATCCTATCATACATTTGTATAGTGTCAGACGAGTTTGTTTGTCAAATTTTTTTCAGTGTCTTCCTCATTTCAAGCCTACCATTTTCTTTGTATCGAATTTCACGTTCTTTTTTAAATTCAAATTATTCAAATTTCACTATTTCAATGTCATTTCCACTTAAATTTATGTTTCTTATTCCAGTTTCTCGTTCTAATTGAGATGAGACCTGTATTATAGTATTTCACAATTCAATTTGAACAGTCATCAAAACGGAGATTAGCGCTGTGATGACATCAATGTCATTATTTTTTATGAGACACACAATCAACAAAAATAAACACAAATCGAATTTTCTGTAAATTTCTCACATACACATTTTTTTTGCACATATTTCACTCACACAGAGCGAAATTCTGTCCGGGCAAGTATTTTTTTCATTTTTATAAGTCTGAGTAAATATTATCAATCACAAGACCCCTGACAATGTTTTTCTTCTTATTTAAAGTGATGAAGAGGTTGAAATTCACTCACATTCCTACAATTTTTTATTTTTATTTTATTCTTGCTTACAGTTAAACATCATATATGATATATTTTTTTTTATTTTAATATTCACTGTAGTTGTATGTGGGAAATAACCGTGCAAAGAACTTAGAAGTGTATAGGTTAGTTATGAACCGAAGTAGGTATGTAATGAAAGGTGATTGAACTCAAAACGGATCGTTTTTTATTCTTATATGCGGAAACACGTTCTATGATTATTTTAATCATAAAGCAAAACGATAAAATTATTTATAAAAATTTTACATGAGAACTTTTAACTTTAAAGAGCAATAACAATAAATTAAGGTATCACATTATCAAAAATATTGGCAGTTGCAATATGTTCAGATTTCTGATAAAATTGAACGATTTCTCGGCAACATGTCTTGGCATGAGTACAATTTATCTAAATTGAGTTCATATTTTAAAGGAAAATGATCGTTAAAATTGATATGAAATGAAAAATTCATAATAATTTACAGGAAAAGTAAAATTTTTGTTAGTAATAAATTTTAAGGTGAAATTCGAAGTCGACACACGCCAGATGCCAACTTTTATGTGCGTAATGATTTAGATTAAATGTATAAACAACATTCTATTGATCGTAAATCAACACAAACAAGAAATTTATAGTAAAAGTCAAATAAAAATATGAAAATTGGAGTAAAAATGAGACGAAAATACAATTTAATGGAAAATATTTCATATGAAATTGAATTTCAATGTAAAAAAATCATTTCACATATTTAACTGCAACTTTGTATCAAATAAATTTGAATATTTTTTTTTTGAAATTTTATCAGATAAGCACACACACCAACACACATTCAGTAAAAGTCCAGAAATAAACTTTTATCCATTTATCTCTAACATACAATTAACGTCGATGTCTCTCTATATAAACATCTAATGACGTTTCGCACCATTGAACTTAAACTTGGCAACAATCGTATTTTTATTTTATTTTCAATGATCAATTCAATTCACATTCAAATTTTTAAATTTTTTTTTGAACATATGACTTCAAATTCAAATTAAAGACACAAATCAACCAAATTTATCGCACCATTCATTCAATTTTTGTTTCTTCTGTACATTTAAAGACTTTAATCAAGTAAAATTTTTCTTCATATTTCCATGTCTAGACTCCCATCTTTTTATAAATTTTATGTTCAATTTCAAATCAAATCTGATCTCATTTTATTTAATTTCATTTTTTTTGGATATTTTCAGCGAAATTTAATCAAATTTATGTCATCTGCTACTTCATTTTAAAATTTAATTTTATGAAAAGAAGTCACGTTTAATATGAATTCTGTACGTAATTTAAAATAAACACAAAACTAAGACCTTGACATGGTATTTTCCTGATAAGATCTGTTTTATTTGAAAATATATATTATTTATTGAACGAAAAAATTGAAAATCATTCAATTTTATTGAATATTTTATGGATTTTTTTGTGGTCGATTTCCAATTCCAATGAAATTTGTGTTTATTTTATTTTTTTGTTTTTCTTTGAATGGTAATTTTTAAATAAACAGAAATAGCACGCAACTCTTCAGGGGATTCCAATTTTTTTTGTGTTGGACTAAAATCAAACATGAGTTTCAATGAAAGTAAAATAAAAACTGTCGAATTTGAAGCAATATGAGTCATGATATCAAAAAATTTTACAATTGTATTATAATAATAAAAAATAAATTTTTAAATAAGAATTAGGGTCATGTTATATATATTTTAGTTGTCGACCCACATTTTTTGTAACAATTTTGTATTTTTTTATTATATTTTACACTGAAACGGTATGATGTTTGTACAGTGGAAAAGTTTTGCTTAAAAATTTTATGGAATTGCAATGAAAAGAACCATGTTGAAATTTCCTACAATTCAAAGAAAATTCCTATGAGACCTTTTTGTATCCCGATACGCCGAATTTTCATGCACAAATGAGATTTTTTTGGCTTTGGGGCAAGAAATGGGTACATTTTAACTCTCTCTTTCCCAGTAATAGATCCAGCTGGAATTTTTGATTAAATTTTATATTTTTTAGTAGATTTTGTCTCTAAAATGAATGATCAATCAAAAAAAATTGGTTGATAGAGTAAAAACTTGTCAGGAGGAGCTTATAAAAATAGGTATAACCCCTGTAGAACTACGTACAGAAATTTCACTATAAAAACTGCTATAAAAAAATTAAAACTGGTACAGAAAATATCCTAGAAACTCTTCAAAGAATCTGTTTGTTCAAGAAAAAATTGTCAGAAAATGGAATATGTGTATTAAAAACGTATCTAAAGTCAATGTTCCACCGGTGGGACACTGGGAGAGAAAGAGTTAAGTGAAATTTATACAAGGCGTTGCCTTAAAAGTTTGTCGGAGTGTCCTTAAATTCGTAGGAAATTGCAACACCGTTAAAAAGGGTTAAAAAAATTGTTGTTACATTTCAATTGTAACGAATTTTGACATTTATATTCACACTGTAAGGAGAAAACGGTCCGCAAACCACCCGCAAAATTCAAAAGAGACCACAATACTCAATTTTTGTATAATCGACCCGAAATATTGAAAGAATTTACGTTCCTCAAAGTCCTGTAAGCACTAAAATCCATGAATCACGTTAGTGGAGCACTTCACCGCAATTTAATCTCACAGTGCACGTAATTTTGATTCCAGCACTAGATACAAGTCATTTGAAGTAAAACAAAACCGTTAACAAGTAAATCAACGTTTACACATTTCATTACATTTCTCGAGTGGAATTAAATGAAACAGCTCATAGACTAAGCAAAGTAAATTTAAACCACATAAATAAATTTAGCACACTTTTACTGTTAATTATTTTTTTATGACATAGTTACATATACGCCGTTCATTCATATTCATAGTTGTAATAATAAAAAACTGTTAGAATTTTACAACGACTTATAAATTAATATCACGCCCATTCGCAATATTTCCTGATCATTAGACGATACAGGAAAGTGCAGCTAATTTCTGCAACAAAATATTGCAATTAATTATCATAACGAGGGTGATAACATAATTTACTTCGTTAAAGTGACACACTGTCTAGATTTTTCGTATTCAAATGAATGTATTACAACAACAAAAAACTAGTTCACCATCATATTACATGTGAAAAGTCCGTATTGCTGTTTGATGTATGACTTGTAACAAAAATAATAGTGATTAGTGGTGTGCTAATAAAAATGTTCAGAATATTTTATTATTCGGAATGTCATTGTCTGACTACTTTGTGTTAATTTGTGTTGAAATACGAGGAAAATTTGTGTAAGATATTAATTGATTTGGGGATTTTTTGGGAAATTTCCATTATGACACGTAACTTGAGTAAATGGAGCATGCAATATCCGATTCTGTCCGATTTATGGTCTTAAGAACTGAATTTCAATTAATTTCAGGAGCATTCATGCGAATTTCTCCATCCCATGCCTTGATCCCACTCAAACAACACAATTTTCTGTAAAATACAACAATTTAAAATAAAAAAAAATCTAAATATCGTTTTCAATCAATTCAACGTGACACAAATTTCACATTTTTCAGTCCAATTCAATGTCAAAATAGTTTCAATTCTGACACAATTACAATTTAATTGCAAATCCATATTTTGTTTTCCATTTTTTTTTTAAATTAATTTTAAATGTATTACAAAATATGAATTTTAATTGGCAATTCAATTACAATCAAAACTATAGGACAAAAGAACTTATAAAATAAAGTAAAACAAATAAATAAATAAATAGACCACGTGACCTTCGGAAATTGCCAATCTCTATGATTGTGTTTAGTATTAAATTGAAAATATTTATAATGAATTATTATTATTAGTATTTATTGGCTTTTCATCAACACATTTCCTATTCAATTCTTTGTTTGCCATTTACAGCCAGTGTTTAATTGATGGGTGTTTATGTGTGTGTGTGTGTGTGTATGTACACACGTAAAAACATCTGTTTGATAAAAAATTTTCCTTTAATAAATTATCGCTCACCCATATGATTTTAATCAGATAACATAACATTAAATAAACAAAAGTATTATTTTTTTTTTCATTTTCATATGTATTTGAATTTTTTTTATCATTTTATATTTAAATATCGTACCGTTCTGTTTCTGTTTAGTATAAAATTATTTCAATGTATATAAGCCAAGGTTGCAGTCGATTCAACGTTCATTTGTATGTGAATTTTTTTATTTAATTTTTTTTGCAGTTGTGTTTGAGTAGAATAAATTTTCTTCTCGAAAGAACGAGACTGAAATGAAATTAACTCAAACAAAAATTGATGATTTTGAGTTTTAAAGAAAAAATCACTCATCTTCATTCTCCATGTACATTGAGGTCATATCTCGAGAATTCACTTTCGTACGCTTGAAATTTCTGTTCAAATTCCTAAAATACTTGCAAACATCAGGTGGATTGTTAACAAAAAAAAATTTCATGGTAAAAGGTTAAATATTTAAGTAGTACCATAAACCACCCACGCACATCCTATGAATTGTACGAAGAATGCTTACTTCAAAATACGTTGGGGTATGAGTTGCAACAAATGTGTCAGACAACAAAGGCAGAGTTAATTTTTCTTGAAAAACAGACATAAAAGACATAAAAAAGGTATAAAATGAAATAAGATGATTGAAAAAATCATTAAAATTTTGCAGTTAAAGTCATTCAATGAAGTCAATCAAAATCTGTAATCACTGAACTAAAAAATTGATGGAAAATACAAAAGTGTGTCATATACCGTTGAATTTGATAGGAAATTGATACTATTTAAGTCATTCATCAATCATGATAAGGAACAGTCGCGTGATTTGATTGAAGATTATTTATTTAAAATTTGAGTCCATTCATAAGACGAGACGAGGAAGTGCGTCAAACATTCATTTGGCAACCAAAATTACAATTTTGATCCTGTCTCGTATCATCCTCATCACGTTCATGGTTTGAATATGCCTCATTTTGACGAGACCTGCTCGAATTGAGCTTAAAACAAAAAAAAAAGTCTTCATGATACAATTGATAACGAAACACGAACTCAATTGTTTAATTTTCTTTTTTTTCTCAAATTTTTTTTCATTACATTTTGAATGGAAACAATTTTGGTCAAAATACAGTAATATAATATTTAATGACAGACTTTAATTACCATACAAATGATAAAAATGTACTAAACGCGATTTTACGATTCATAGAATTTGCAAAAAAAATTTCATTGTCTCTCTCTGTGTGTGTATGTGCGTGTATGTGTGTGTGGGTGAAGAAAATTCATTCAGCTTGATCATGAATTAATTTTATTTCATTAATTTCATTCAAAATTAAGGAGCCATCCAGTTGTAACTAAAATTTTTATTTAATCACACGAGCATGATTATCACAATACAATTGCATACCTTTTTTCTCTGTGCACGATTTGAGACAAATAATGTAGAAAAGAAATTTTAAAGCCCAATTCAATTCGTACTTGACTTTTCTTTCTTCTTCTCAAACGAATGATGGAATTGTAGTCTGAGTAGTATCATATCTCATTGAATTTAATTTTTTACATTGCACTTGACGATTCAATTGTTGTTGTTGTTGTAATATAAACTGAAGACACACTTTTGTATGTATATTTCTCGGTCGAATACGAGAAAAAAATCAATGAATTTTTTTTTTGCTTCATTGTTTGAATTTAAAGGAATATTTGCTTCATACGCAAATTGTGTGGTGGTGTACTATTTTTTTTATGTATACATTCATAGATATGAATGAAAAATTGTATGTGTTGTATATTTACTCAAAATACTACTACAAGATCCTCTGTTTGTGCTGTATAGTGTTGTATGGACATATAAAAACAAAGGCATGAAGATTGTATGCGCGTGTACAAAATTCACGATAAAAATGAGTCAACGCCTAAATTTTCTGGTATTAAATTGAAAATTTCACCAATATTCCGTGTTAATTATGAAAAATTAAGTGTTTATCATGAGTATTTTGCAAATATTTTACATGCATGATTTAAATTTTATTGAAAAATCATCCACGTTTGATAATTTTTTTTGTGGATCATGGCGACTCTTGGTGAGAAATTTTATTTCACGGTTTTTTCGTAAACTAACATGGATTTCGATGATTTAAGGATTAAAACAATTGAGAACTTACCTCTTGAGTTTATTGCACTTGGAATTTCGAATTAATTTGAACAAAACTTGATTATTTTAGCTAAGAGAAGTTTTCCCGTACTTTACTCTTTTAGCTTTAAAATTAATCTGCTGTCTTCCACTGAAAATCAACCACAAATGGGAAATATTAATTTGATGGTAGGCCAACTGTCAAATTGAAAATGTCATCTAAAAACTTTCTTTAAGTTAAATTTTAGATCTTAGATGACCAGTCAGCATATTTTTATAGACCGGCTGATATTTTCCAATACGTGTCCTCTAATCAAACCAAACAACTTTTTGAAATTGGATTTTAATGTAAAATTTAAGGATTAAAATAAGTGAAAATATGAAGGTTTTGGACTACAACAAACGTGAAAGCCTTCTGAAATGGGGAATCCTCACTTTGGCTGGTATTTTGGCCTTTTCAACCCGGCTCTTTTCCGTGCTGCGTTTTGAATCAGTCATTCACGAATTTGATCCGTATTTCAATTACAGAACCACTAAATATTTAACTGAACAAGGTAATTTTACATTCAAATTTCGATGAAAGTAACTTATTTCGAATGATGCATATCAAAAAAATGTTTCAGGGTTCTATAATTTTCATAATTGGTTTGATGATAGAGCGTGGTATCCCCTTGGACGTATCATCGGTGGAACAATTTATCCAGGACTCATGGTTACCTCAGCTACATTTTACAAAGTACTGCAATTCATGAACATTACGATCGATATCAGGAATGTGTGTGTATTTTTGGCACCATTATTTTCGAGTTTCACTGCTTTCGTTACATATCTCTTAACGAAGGAGATTTACAGTCAAGGTGCTGGATTGCTAGCAGCTTCAATGATTGCTATTGTTCCAGGATATATTTCTAGATCCGTTGCTGGTAGTTATGATAATGAGGGTATTGCAATTTTTTGCATGTTGCTCACTTATTGGTATGGAATTTCATTGTTTCTTTTAAGTGATATTTAAAATGTAACCAAAAATTTTCATTTAAGGTGTTGGATCAAGGCAATTAAGACTGGATCAATTTTTTGGAGTATCATGGTTTCACTAGCCTACTTTTACATGGTCTCATCATGGGGCGGTTATGTGTTCCTGATTAACTTGATTCCATTACATGTCCTCATACTTATGGCTACAGGAAGATTTCATCACAAAATATATGTGGCTTTTAGCACGTTATACTGCATTGGCACAATTCTCTCAATGCAAATTTCGTTTGTTGGATTCCAGCCTGTTCACAGTTCGGAACACATGCTGGCTTTCGGAACTTTTGGATTGTGTCAATTACATGCATTAGTTGACTACGTGAAATCGAAGCTAACAAAAGAGCATTTTGATGTGCTATTTAATACGATTGCCAGCACTGTTGGAATTGGAATGTTAGTCCTCTTTGGACTTCTTACACTTTCGGGTAAAATTAGTCCATGGACCGGTCGATTCTATTCGCTACTTGATCCATCATATGCTAAAAATCACATTCCAATTATTGCATCTGTGAGTGAACATCAACCGACATCATGGAGCAGTTTCTACTTTGATTTACAAATTCTTGTGTTTTTGTTCCCAGCTGGCTTGTACTTTTGCTTTGCCAAACTCACCGATGAAAATATTTTCATCATATTGTATGGATTAACGAGCATTTACTTCGCTGGTGTTATGGTTCGATTGATGTTAGTCCTTGCACCTGTGATGTGCGTTTTATCAGGTATCGCAATGTCACATCTTTTGTGCAAATACATGAATAACATCGATACAAGTGGAGGTGCAAAAACCCAAGATCTTAACAAAAAATCGAAACGTCATGAGAAAACGACGAGTAGTGATCAAAGTGCTGTAGCTGTCGCATTTGTTGCTATCATGACATTCTTACTCATTTCATATACGTTCCATTCAACATGGGTCACCTCCGAGGCATATAGCAGTCCAAGTATCGTTTTGAGTGCAAAAAGTCATGACGGTAGTAAGATAATCTTTGACGATTTCAGAGAAGCATACAATTGGCTTAAGATTAATACACCTCCAGATGCACGCGTTATGTCCTGGTGGGATTACGGATATCAAATTACAGCAATGGCAAATCGTACAATTCTAGTTGATAATAATACATGGAATAACACACACATTTCACGGGTTGGACAGGCAATGGCAAGTACCGAAGATAAGGCATATGAGATTATGCGTGAATTGGATGTTGATTATGTTCTTGTCATTTTTGGTGGGTTAACTGGATACTCCTCAGATGATATCAATAAATTTTTGTGGATGGTCCGAATTGGTGGAAGTACAGAGAAGGGAAAACACATTAAAGAACAAGATTATTATTCGTCAAATGGTGATTTTAGGATCGATATTGAAGGATCACCAACACTCCTCAATTGTTTGATGTACAAAATGTGTTATTACCGATTTGGACAGGTCTATACTGAGGGAGGCAAACCACCAGGATATGATAGAGTACGAGGTGCCGAAATTGGAAATAAGGATTTTGAACTTGAAGTTCTCGAAGAAGCCTACACAACTGAACATTGGCTCGTTCGTATCTATAAAGTCAAGGATTTAAATAATCGTGGTGCTTAAAGAGAAAGAGTTTTAGGAAAATAAAGACTTTTCAAGAGCCATGAACAATTTTTGTCCTATTTTCACAATATTATGATGTACCATTTTTTACGAGTCATTGTCAGGTATTAATTTTAATGTAAAAGCGAAGCAATCGTGATTGCAATTAACATAAGCTCAAAAATATAATTAATGTACTACGATTTATAAGAAGCAAAAGTAAAATTTCGACTAAAATCAATGATTTATGGATTTTTTCATATTGAATGTTGAAAGACAAAACTAAAAATAAATAAACATTACTAATTTTCAAATAACATCCAACATTCTTTTATTTTGTTCGGCACGTGTGTGAAGTTTTTAACGGTCACCCTTTTTTTTTGCAAATTCTGAAGGCAAGTTTTCAAAGTACCAGAGATTATGAAATTACATTACTTTTGAGTCAGAAAATATTCAGTTTCATCTTTTTTGACCTTTCAGGACTTGACACCAAACTGTACACTGTGCATGTATTGTCTGTAGAGCTACACGGTAACTCATTTCACCACTTCATCATTTTTTTCCTTATCTTAATGAAATTTTTTCAATTTAAACACAATTTTTATCTCTTAAAATTACAGTTTATTGATAAAAAAATTAAAAAAAAAAAATCCAGATATAATACAATACATTCATAGTACAATACAATTTTCAATGATATCTCCCTTAAAAAGTAAAATTAACTCTAGAATAGTATTTAAAGCATAAATGGGTGACCTATCACTTATTATCATAAATTGTGATAAAATTGTTTCCTTGCTTTTGGATTTAATTTAAGAGTATAACATATTTTTTTTATTATTTTAATTTTAGTTTTTTTAAAGCCATGTTGTTGTCTTTAGTGTTACGGTTAAAATTATGTTAAAGGAATGATTTTAATGAAATTCAAACGATAATTGATTAATATTTTTTATGAATATGAATATATTAGGTACGGTTTGGTTAATACAATATATTACTTTAAAATATTAACAAAATAATTCATTTAAAAAAATATAAATAAAATAAATTGAAACTAAAAATGTGATGTCCTCTCATATGCGCAACTGCTTACAATTAACTTTTAAATTGAACTAAAAATTGAAATTTATGCCGAAGCAATACTACTGATTTCCTCTTCACCTTGTGTCATCACAATACTTGCGGTATCTGATCCATAATCGACATGTGGTGGTCTGTCATGAAAATGACGTCGATCTTGCAACACTTCAGCCACATACAACGGTGTTGCTTGATAATCCGGACTTATTCTTGGTGGTTTTGTTGTACATCGTTTAATTGGTGACATAAATGTAAAAAGTGCAAGTGTAATTAGTAAAGTGGCTGTTAATAAAATACCCCTTGCATCAAATCCATTTCCGTTACGGACGTAACTCAACGCTGCCATATTAACAAATAAAATTATCACAGAAAATTTTGTCAATGTAACTGCTGTTGAATGGATTTTACCAGCACCTTGCGATACCATGTTACTTGGACCATAGGCGAAAAATAGATTATATCGATCGCCGAGATATTTTAGACAGATGTAAACCATTGCAAATGGCATGATAAGTGGTGTTGCAATTGAATAACAGACACTCACAGTAAAAATTATTAACATCCATGAATAGTGATGACCGAATGGGAATTCAGTTAGAATTGATCTTCTTACATATGGAATTTCAGCAACAGATTTCGCCGTTATGATTTGCCAAAAATAATAAATTAACTCGGAAAATCGTAGCAACTCGGCAGCGGTTCCAATGAATGCTGATGTGATGATATAGTTTACATAGAAAGCACCCTTATCCGGTAAAAAGATACACTCAAAACGAAATCCTTCTTCTTCTCGCTTATTAATGGACCACTCGAGGAATGCTTTGGCTGATGTAAGGCCCAGTGATGGTAAAATGAGGATCATAAATAACAAATAACCGAAAGCTTTTGTCATGATTGTGTAATTTAATTTACTTTTTGTCCAGTGTTTTAAAAATCTTTCAGAAAATCCGACCACAACCGGCATCACAACTGAAACAGTCCACAAAAGTAATGTCGGAAGGAATTCCGATACTAAAGATGATATTTTTGTTGTAATCTCCTTATACCATGGCAGGGTATTGACGATATTCACAATAAGTGCAGGTGTTGTTAAGAAGAATAAAAATACGAAAAGACATAAATTGACGATAATCCATCTGAAATACCAACCAGCTGTATTATCAGAGAGATTTTCCCAAAATATATCTGATGGATTGGGTGCAAATGACAAATCCCAATCACGATAAGTTCCCGGTTTGAAATGTTTTATCACTAATTGTGCAGAGTCAGCCGACGAAACTGTTATGAATGCAATGCCTGTAAAAAAAATATTTATATGAGTTAATATTCTCACGTAATTATCATTAAATTATCACCTAATGGTTCATTCAGTGCGATACTGCGTAATCGTGCTACTTGTGCAAATAATTGAATCTCCCTTTCTCGATAAAATTGCAAACCATCTTGTTGGACACACTTCCAATAATCTGTCGTCACTTTGATTGCTCCCCTATTGCGATTATCTTCACAATAATGTCTGGCTAGTACAACTTTGTGATATTCCTCTGCTGCATCACTTAATTTTGATATATTGTAGGCTAATTGCACATCTTCAACAATCACATCGGCAAATCTCTCTGTAATATATTCCTTCACAATTCCCCGATTACAATCTGCTTTTGTAATATTTTGTGCCATTATTGTTCGACTTGGTGCTGTTTTGCTGGCATATCGTCCACTACTTCGTCGCATTGTAAGTACGATAAGTGGAGCAAAGGATATTGCTACAAATACATGAACCCACAACCATTTTGAGTCTGGACTCAAATTTGAGATCGTTGTATGACCGAAAGTTGTTGCATTGGCATACAGTGTTCCTTGTAAATTAACCGGTAGCACCACAGTTAAACTAATGACAGTTATGATGAACATGACAAAAATCAAGTGTTCCTGAAATGATAGGTAATGTATTGCATCTGGACCTGAATGTGCTAGAATTTGTTCTTTGGTGAGTTTTAAGGTCATTTTTATCCAGGAAATTACACCGGTTTTCTCAATGAAACCATGAGCTGCTACTTCTTGTGCTCGGGCATTTTTTGCTAGTTCAGAATACTCTTGAGCAAAGAAAAGTTGGGTCCATGTCTTTGAATCACGACCATTTACGAGAGCAAGTCGACCATAATCCCATGCCTGTTGTCGTATTAAACTAAAAAGGAGGATGAGTAAAATCCAGGTGATCACATTTAACAACAATGTTTCGGGTATGCCTTCATATACACTAAAGAAAAGTGTACGATTCCGTCTCACTACCAAACAATTGTCTGGCGTTGCATTGCCATATATTGAAAAATCTGGAAAATCTGTTTCCATTTTTTTGTTTTGTTTTATAATTAAATAATAACTCTTAATATATTACAATTTTTAATGTTTTTTTTGGCCTGATCTGAAATGTAACGAAAAAAAATATTAGTAAAAAAACTTGATTGAAAACAAAATAAAAAAATGACGTAATAATTCATAAAAGTAAGGAGTATGGTCTCATACGAAAAGATAACACACTTGAAAAGACAAGACTCATACATTTGATGATATCACTGACCTTTCACTATCAAACAAGATTTTTTTCTAATTCATCTAAGTAATTATTTTTCAATTCAAATTAAAACATCACATTAGATAAGATAGCGGAAATACTTTCAGACATGATTTCAATATGACAGAAATGCACTTTGTTCTTCCTTTTATGGATCTCTTTGTCAAAAATTATTTAAATCCTGGCCATTAAAACTTTTATGGGTCATTAATGTTCGTATCACAATGAATTCAAGTTCTACCTTGTTTGTGGAACTTTCAAAAGAAATATGTACGATGAATCATTATCCCTTTTCAATACATTCATAAATTATGCAAAAACTAATTTTGGTAAATCACTGTCACAAAATTTGTTATTTCAAGGTTCACTTTTATGAATTACAGAAAATCGTCATTTTACTCACCTAATTCAATAACCAGCAAATAATTCTACGGAAATTTTTATCATCAATTTAGATGATTTATTGACTAAAAATATTGAATTTACATTGAATTGATTCTTTGTTGTTGTTGTTGTTGTGTTGCTGGCATTTTCACTTTTTTTTTTGTTGTTGTCAATTTTCTTTTGACAGGTCTACTTTGAAGGTCTGCTTTTAAAATATTAAATTAAATTGAAAGAAATTGTCACTCCATATGGCATGGTGTTACGATTCAAGGAAAGTTAATGATCTTAAAATAACCCTAAAGGTCCTATAACATTTTAACGAATTTTAATTAAATAATTTTCCTCACAGACAAACTAAAGACATTTCAAAAGTTGACATAAAATCATCTGTTTTGATTTGACAGCGCCATCTAGCATTGCATTTCATTTCAAGAAAATAAAAGAAAACCTCTTCGTTCTTCGATAAAAATTTAAGAACTATCAGAAGCATTTCCAGTCTTAATTTAAATTAAAAAAATAGGTAAAACACCATTCAAATCATGTCAAAGTCCAACAAGCAGTACAAGCAGTTAAAAACTAACGTAGGTATCACCAAGACTTAAAATAATGGTTTTTGTTGGTTATATTTAATTAGATTTGATTTTATTTGAATTAAGAATTTAATTTTTAGTTTTTCTTCTGTTATAGAAGTTTTTCAATCCAAAGTCATTTCTGTACATAAACATTTGATTTTAATTGCTAATTGTGCTTGCTTTTGGGTTTTGGTATTTAAATAATTTTAATTTTTGTTTATCATGTGATTGCCCTACTTTAAATTCAATTCTGTAATAATTTTATGCAATTTCTATTTTTAGGACAAGGAAGATTACATCAACTTCAAAACAGTCTTTTTTTACTGTCTTCTCATCATCCTGTTACCTATAGCGGCATTTTTCCTAACCAAGACATATATTTTTGACGGATTCTTGCAACTTGACACCGTTAAATCAAATATTTATAGTGCTGTTGCAGCAGTTTTGGCACTCCATTTTGCACTTGGATTGTACATTTATCGAGCATACTCGGATAATAAAGTCAAAAAAGAAATTCAACAGAAGTTAGAATAGAAAAAACTACCATCAAAGCTAGTTTAAGGTGTTGTTTCATTTTTTCATCATCGTGGTTGCAAATTAATATTAAATTTTAGTATATAAGTCGAGTGATTACTAGTAAAAGTAAACTTAAATAATTAATTAAAAAAATGAATGTAGAAAAATTGGCTGGTCAATTGATGATCGGACAAACAATTGTATTGGAACTCATTGAAGAAATTGTGGTTGGTGAATTGATTGTAAAGAAATTGCCTAGTCATTTACGGTTAAAAAACTGTCGTGATTACAAAACAAATGAAGATTTGGGACTTAATAACATCTACTACCTCAATGAAATCAAGAATATCAAAGTTTTCAGAGAGCAATCCAAAGACAAGCAAACCGAGGAAGTCACGACCCATCCTTCCCAGAAAAATACGAATGTATCTAAATCAAAAAATTCAATTTCAATTGACATTCGTACGGAAACATCATCAAAAATTCAAAACCTAACCACAAAACACATTTTCATTGATCGTTACGACTCAAAATATTTCGATGCATGCAAGGATATGCAAAATTCACGTCAAATCAGTATTTCACTTGAAGATGTCCGGTTTGGACGACGATCAAAAGCATCAATTATGATAGTTGGAACTGACAATCGTATCTACATCTTTGACTTATTATCACTTAATGGCATCAACAAAGAACTTAAATCAATTTTAGAATCAAAAAGTATTTGCAAAGTGATTCACAACTCAAAAATGACATACGATTACCTTAAGTACGCGTGCAATATCAAATTGCATTTCGTTTTTGATACAATGGTGAGATTTTCTTATAAGCATAACATCACATTTTAATTTAATCAATTTAATTTCATTTACAGATGGCATATTTTTATGTAGGTGGCACACGTGAAGCATTAACAGTCAATGAACTGATAACCCAAATATTTAATTTACCATACATTGAGCCCTCCAAAAACATTATATGGGATAGTCGTCCGATTAGTAAAGAGACCCTCTGTCAAGCAGCATTTTCAGTGGCATTTCTGATTGAAGTTCAACAATATCTGATGCATCGGCATTTGCTTAAAGCATTTTATAGTGCGTCTGCTGCTGCCATGTTCAGTTTTAGTAGTAAAGATGAATATCCGTACACGATTAAAGGTGTCAATGAGAATGAAATTGTGGAGGGAGTGAAATTTGATCTCAATTTAGATGAGAAAATTGATCTACGTGAAAGTCGAGTAGAGAAATGCCAAATTGATGACAATTCTGTGAATGGAGAATCAGAATCAGTTAGTTCTGATTAGTTTGAATATTTTTGTTTTGACGATGAGTTCCTTTCATATAAATTAAAAAATTATTATTTTTTTTAAAATGTACTCCTTTTTCGAATAGGAAACGAAACAATAAAATAAACTTAATTTGATACATTCCATAACGATTTTTTATTTAAAGGAATGTGAGTGTGAAGTTTCTGCCAGTAATAGGACGTGAAATTATTAACTGCCATCGATACACATTGGTGCCAAGTCCTGATAGGCCAAAAAAGATACAAACAAATATTTTCTTGCACAGAACCGAATAAACTTTGAAAATCTTTGGTATTTTACCGTCAAAAGCTTCACACTCATGGAAAATTTCATGACACATCATATTATGAGAAGAGAAAGTCTGATTAAATTTTGTAATTTAATTTTTTTTTTTTATTATCAAAAAAAGGCGTCTTATCATTCATATGATTAAATAACAACTGCCTTACAGAATAAAATATTACAATAATTGGTGCATGTTAAATTCTAAAATAAACTTAAATTAATTTTATCCCAACTAGAAACTTAAATCACCCTCCAATTTACTTCTAACTTAAAACTATAATCAAAAAAAAAATAAAATACTTATGATTAAAGTCTTGGTAAATTTTGAATTTATTTTTTTTTATAGTATTGAAGGAATTTAAATGGTTTACATATTAAATTAAAGCTCACAATGATAAATAATAAGAAAATTGTGCTTTTTATATTTGCCTAAATTTACGACGAATTTTAATTTAAAAAAAAATCTATGTAAAATTTATACCATTAAATGGTATGTCATCATATGTAGCAACCTTAAAATATTAAGATTTAATATTTAAAAAATTTTTAATTTCATGGACTGGAC
Organism: Culicoides sonorensis; assembly: GCA_900002565.1. Classification (NCBI taxonomy): domain Eukaryota; kingdom Metazoa; phylum Arthropoda; class Insecta; order Diptera; family Ceratopogonidae; genus Culicoides; species Culicoides sonorensis. The sequence continues at coordinate 67,263 of LN483776.1, forward strand.
GCTTCATTAATATGTTCATTAAGTTCTCCATTAAATTGTAGTAAACAGCCAATTGCACCAAAGTAACCTTCATGTTCCAAAAATAAGGCTTTCAATGTCCCTTTGGACCAATAATCCATAGCATATGCCAATAATTTCATAGAAATTGGATTAACACGCAGGAAATTTCCAACGAAAACGACCTGAAATGCAAAAGTTTAATATGACACATTTGATTTTGAATTATAATGAAAAAAATACCTTATCAATTCCTTCATTGCTGGCACACATTCTCGCTATGGAACCAATATTATTTGTAATTGTCACTAGAGTTGCATTTGCCAAGTCCTCTCTCGAAACACTTGCTCTCCGTTCTTTTGAATTCATTTGACCAAAACTTGCCGCAACTAATTCACCTGGCAATCCAAATCGCTCATAATCACCACCATAAATATCCTTAACCAGTTTATCGACTTTTGTATGATCACCCTTAGTTGCCAAATAAATTGCTTCCTCAAAGGAATTACAGCCAGTTAGTAGGCAACAAAGACCAAGGAATGTACCACCACCTAAACTTGTACCAGAAATACGCTTGTAATTGTCAGGGCCACGAACCGCTAACACTGATACACCCGATCCAACATTCACCAAAATGAAGGGATATGGTTGTGAGAAATCATACGTTCGTTGTTGACTTAAACTAAAAAGAATTAAAATGAAAATAAAATAAATGTTTAAAAAACCTCAATTTAATTATACCTAATATCACTAGCATTTTCCCAATAATAACATTCATGAAGATTTTGTGTTTCTGTGAACAGAATTCCTCGTATAAGTGCATCAAGCTCATCGAATTTCGCCAATTTCATGTTAACTTCTTTCCTGAATTCTGATTCAAATTTAAATGCACCACCTCCAGTTGCACACACAGTTGTCACAAGTTGAGCCATTCCTTTGGACTTGGCTAATGATAAAAAGTTACCCATTTCTGATGTGGGAAACCGAATAAAGTGCAGCGAACCACGACGGTCTCTGATCACAATGTCATCCATCTAAACAAAATAAAATTAAATTTAAATTAAGCTGATTTCATATTCATCATCAAAATGATCATCAAATGTAATCTTGATAAGTTTTCATCAATTTCACATCGCTTTAAATTCAAGCGTGTCTGGAAACATCGTTTAAAGTACAAAAAGGTGAGATAATTACTATTGACACAAATACGTCAATTGTACAAGATTCCAGTTATAAATAAAAAAAAATTACGTTGTAAATTATTAATTGTGAATTCTTTTATTCAAATCATTCCTATTTAGCACGTACGTCAATGATGTTTTTCCAAAAGGTAAATCAACTCAGGTTAATTACCTACAACTTTGTTTGGTCGATTGTGAATTTAAATTTAAATTCAAAAAATTTCAACAACAAAAAAATTTAATACAAGAAGTCATTAAGGTCAGATTCTTGGTTCATGTTCCAGGTCATGATCGAAAAAAATTTTGCAATTCAAACAGTAAAATTATAGCTGAGCACAATGAGACGGCTTCATAAGTACATGAAGTCGCCTCAAGTCACACGAAAATTTAATCAAATATGAATATTCTTGATTTAAATGCTCAAAATACAAAACAAAGAAAAAAAACAAAAATTGAATTTTAATTGAATTTTATTTACATCTGTTTAACAAATGTGCAGTTAAATCGATAACCTTTAATGAATCAATTGACCCTAAAAAGTCTGCATGTGTATTTGTCAATCATGTAATTGCAAGTCAAGTAAAGAAAATTATTATAAATTGTTGTATGATGTTAGATTTTGTTTGATTGGAGTGTGATTCAATTTTTTTTGATGATAAAAATCATGATGGTGATGTTCAAAGTACAAGAAGAGAACGTGTGAGAACTCGTGGATCATTTTTTATAACATTGAAATGGAGAGTATTAAATTCAAGGAGGTTATTAATGTCAAGTCAGTTATGATGATACAAAAAATTTCCAGAATAATCCTAATTTTTTTTTAAATTCTTAGACGGTTCTAAAATCTTAACGGTTTTTTTTTAAATATTTGCTTTTATTCTAATGCATCTTTGAGGATTGCGAGCTTGTACGTGTGTATGGATGGTCTGTAGGGCTATACGCAACCAGTTTTTCATGTCACCAGTTCAGATCCCTTTCAAAATCATCACACAAAATATTTTCAGAATCCGACAGACATTTTTTGAAGTCAAGGTCAAAATTAAGGTTCCTAAGGTCAAATTCTACATAACTCAAATCTCTGTGCTTATAATAGACTTAAATGAATGAGACTAAAAAATAACAATAAAATAAAAAAAATTGATAAAAATAAATTTTAATCGTCTGCTGTTATGTTATTTTTTTTTTATATATTGAAGGGTACCCTCATATACTTCATGTGAACAAAAAACGTGAACATAATTTTGTAGCCGGCTTTTCTTTGCCTTATCATGATACAATACATATGATTTTTTTTGTTATACAATCTTTAAATGAATGAATGTATAAAAATAAATCAACAAGTAAAAGAAATTTAAAGCATTCATTTATTTTAAGCATTCATTGAACTTTGAACGTTATCATGCGATGTGTATACATATGAAAAGTCACTTCTCAGAGACAAGGTCAATTAAATTACTTCTTCTAATTCAATTTCATGTAAAATTTTACCTGTAAATGTATATCACGATGTCCTGTTTTACCGTAAGTTGATTGTTTTGTCAGGTATCTTCTGATATTTCTTAAAATTTCTGCTTCTTTGTCTTCTTCATCCTGTGTAATATCTTTTGGTTCAAAATATACCAACTTTGTGAGGGTTCCACCGATGTCCATACCGAACCATGGCATTGCTGTGAAAGGTAAAATAAATAAAAAAGGTTAATTTTAATAGAAATTTAATGGAAAATAGAGTGAAATTGACATTTAAATGCAGACAAGAGACAAATTTTGATCCATACTCGCATTATTATGAAACATTCCATTCAAAATTTTCCAGTTACAAGGTCACATCATTTCATATTCAGGTTTATCCAAATACATCATTCGAATTTTATTGATTTTCTTACATCTTACATGAGAAACACAAATTGGAAAAACCTTATGATCATGGAATTTTACCAGTTTGATTGAGAAATTAATTAATATGCATAGAACCACATTCTTAGAATATTTTTATACAAAGAATCAAGGTAATTTATTACATCAACAAATTAATGGGAAATTTCCAATCTGTAAAGCTCTCATTGATTTTAACTTGAAATGATAGCTGAAATCGATACCATGACAGATTTTCTTCACAATTACAGCTATGCAATGAGATTTTCACTAAAATTTAATGATTCACACACTTCAAATGAATCTCATTCATGCTATAACAAGAAACGTAAATAAACTCAATTCAAAAAGATATGAAAATAACATTATGTCATACATTGAACAAATATCAACAACACTATTATTAGAAAATTTTAGTTATATAATGAAGAAAAAAAAGGAAAACACATTTCACAACACACAATTTTTTGATTAGTGTATGTTTAATAATTTGTCTGGTAAATGTTGTTAGTTCACAAAAAAAGTAAAAAGCAAATAAAAAACAAAAAAATTATCTTACACATGTGCTCTTCTGAGTGATCCATTTCAATGCCACTCGATGATATGCTAAGTTTATGTTCCCTGTTTGAGGTGTCGTCAGGTAATTCCAAATCAAAATTATCTCTAATTTTATGAGTTTTTCGTCTAGTTCGTCGAATATGCCGCTTTTTACGTGTACACTTTTTATTTATTTCAGGTGTAACGGCTAACAGTGAATTGTATGAAATTGATGTGGAGGTTGATGTTGAACTACTTGTGGTGGTGGCAAGGGATGAACTTGATGAGGAATGTGACGAATTGTAACTTAAAAAGTCCCTACATTTTATTTTATTATGTGATTTTCTATTATAATGTTTTTTATTACTGCCATGAAGGGAATAGTGCGGATGTACAGGTGATTTTCGTGATTTGCTAACTGGAGTATCGTCGTGCAATGACAAATTATTTAAACTCCAACTTGCCACAGTCTCTAGAGATGATGAGGAAGCACTAGACGAAGGGCTAGGGCACTTTGTGACTGGCAACGAAATATATGAAGTCAGTTTCGGTTCTGATGATGGTGATGGAGGTGATCGTTCTTTTGTGCGCGAACGAAAGCGCTTTTCAAAAACTGTAAATGACGCCACCTTTAAGAAGAAATTACAAAAAAAAAACATTTTTACATTGATCATCAAAAAAAAACTATAATTAACACCAATAACCGAAACCGGACTTTCATTGAAAATCCAAAAACCATACAAGGCTGATCAATTCTAAGCGATAATTGTAATCAAAAATTATGATAAAAATCAATAAAAAATACTCGCGAAGTTTCTAATAACACGGAAATTAACCGAAAATATCAAGTTTTTGTTGTATTTGTGGGTGTGTCTGTCAATGAACTTGAATTTGAATATTTTATAGTATCATAAAATTAAATGAAAAAAATCGCACACATGCTTTTGAAATTTCCGACCATAATTGGAATTTCTTACTTTGATCCGGATTAAAATCAAAATTAATCTCAGACAAAAAATTGTAAGTTTTTATAAAAAAATTAAAAATATAAAAAATTCATTCATAATTTAACTTAAATCTTACAATCGAAATCTAGGTCAGTAGGACACACATCGTAAGTTGCATATTACATCATCAAGGTACGTGCGTGCATTTCTCAAGTCAATTTTTGTTTTGTTTACCATGTTTTTATGTTTTTTCAACTTTAATTTCAATTCAACATAAATTTAATGTTTATGTGCAAAAACATTTTTTCATTTCATATGCTTTCTTTCGAAAATCGTTAAATAATTGATGGGTACGAATTCCATTTCAAGTAAAATTTAAAACAAATTTAAATGACAGACTACGTGAGTTTTATGAAATTTTTTTTGCCGTTAAATTATTAATGGATACAATTTTATTTTATTTTTTTGAAGAATTCACGTTTTACTATCGTGGTTTCCCATGTAAATTGTACAATTGAGATTTTTAAAAATAAATTTTTCGCAGATGAATTTATTTATATTTATTACTATTTTTAGTGCATTTTTCATGTTGATTTGAAGAAAATGTGCATTTTGTGTATTGTTTGTCCGTCTGTCTGTTCATCTGTGTCAATATCAAAATGGAGGAATTTTACCATGCAAGCAGGTGAAAGTTTGACAATCTCAGTTTAAGTACAGAATTTATGAAATTTCCGTATGTGTATCTATACAAAATGAACTGTCAAATTTAATTAAGTTGTTTACCCCATACAGCGAAATTTTCATTAACTCATTTATCGCCGCTTCTAAGATATTGAGTTTTGAACAAAAAGGTCTTCTATGATTTATTCTTTAGGTTAAAATCAAAAATTTTCTTTTCGGTGAAAATTTTAGTTTTCATGTAAAAATTTTACAGGAGAGCCAAAATAAAATACGTATAAGTGCTACACAAACCTATACAGAAACATTGTACGAGAGAAAAAAACGGGACTTTCCTTAAAATTTTAGCTCATTGCTATAAAATATCTTAAATTAACCCTTTCGGTCCTTTGTCCAATATATTGGATAAACTTTGTACACTCTAAATATATTTTCCGTCGCGGAATTTACGACGGTAATTTTTTGTGCGACGGGAATTTGCGACGGGAAATGCGACGAGAATTTTCAAAAGAAAAAATATAAATTTAAAACAATTTTTTTCCATTTACGAGTAAAAAAATCTAGGTCTTTTGATTTAGGCTCAGGTCTGAAAGGGTTAAGACTCTATAAACGATTGATAAAGAAATTTTTTAATTTGAACGAGAAAAGTGACCTCAAAGTAGGTATTGCGTTTAAACGATGTTCAAAACGAAATTACAAGGTCTTAAAAAGGTAAATTTCAAGATCAGGCAATTTCAATTTCATTTTTTTTCTATTATTTTATGAAATTTCAAGGAAACTCGCTCCCTAAGAATTTAATTGAAATGCGCTTATGTGTTTGATTCACACTAACGTTTAACTCGAGATTTTTTCAATTCATTTCAATTGTATCAAAAATACTAATAAAAATTTGAGATTTAAATTGAGTGAGTGAGCGAGTGAATGTCTTTGTCAAGGATCTTTAAAATTAATTAAAATTTTTTGCTCAAAAACCTCAAAATCTACTCAAATAAGTGAAAGATTATCATTTTTGATGAATTGATTGTAAATAAACCCAGATAAGTCTAATCTATGTTAGTTAAGTAATATTTTAAATTAACATGTGATTATCACATGAATTTAAAATATCGGTATAACAAGTTACTGATCAATAGAAAAAAAAAATCTAACCCCTGCTCACTCTCACTCTCTCTTGGCATGTTTTTTTCCATTTAAACAAGTACATTTTTCATTTCATTTTATTGTATTTGACTTGAAACGTGTTTGAAATTTCATGTACTTTTAACAAATTTTTATTTTTAACTGCAAATTATGAATTTTTGTTACACTGACCACGACTGACCTATCAAATACTTTGTTTCCGTAATTTTTTTGGATTTGTGCTGAATTTGCAATTCAGAGCGAAATAGGTAAATGAGTGCAAATTCAGATGAAATGAAATCGGAAGACTTTTATGATTCATAGTAAAATAATTTTTTTTTATTTATATAAAAAATAAAAAAAAATAAATATAAACAAACGAACGTGTGTTAATTTTATGATAAATTTAATAAGTGAAACGTAGTTTCTTTGAGAAAATGTTGCTTTAAGACTGAGAAAAATGAAAATATGAAAAAATCAATATTTTTCTTTAAATCTAAACGCATTTTCTTTTAACGTAGTTTTTGAAATGGGAGTTCAATTCAAGGACAAGGACTTTGCTTAGACAAAAAATTGACACGTAAAATCTCAATGGAGACCTCGATAGTGCCTTGCAATTTCAAACTTCAAGCAAATTCAAGGACAGAGAAGTTGATAAAATATTCCTCACGCGAGGTCTCGTCATCCCGGATCTCAATTTCCTTTGAAATTCGACGATAAAAGCCGTTACATGTCCTAATTCATCGTAATTTGAATATTATCAAATACTTCATTAAGTCTTATAAGCTTCTAGTTCCTGAAATGGTGTTAAAAAAAAACTTAATATCAAATATTGACTTTTCAAAGTCAGTCATATGCAAACTTTAAGTAATTATTTGCACAGTAATTGTTAAAACTTTTGTTTCAACATTATTTGTTGATATCTTTATTACGCCTTGTACAGTTTTAAGTTTAAAAATTTTTTTTTTTCATTGAACAATTCATACCTTGACTGATTTCACTAAACTGGGTAAAAAAAAATTAATTTGATGATTTTTTTTAAATGTTTTTTTCCACTGAATCACAACGATTTATGATAATTTCAATTTCAATTATTTTGAATCATCTTCATACTATTTTTAGTAAAATTTCTTATCAAAATATAATTTACTTGGTTACAATCGTTTAAATTTTTTTTTTCAATTTCTTTTTAAAAACATTTATATTTTGTTTACTTAAAAAAGATCAAAGTCTCACAGTGTATGCATGCAAAAATTGACTCTAAATTTGAATGATCTCTTTGAATAGAGACACACTTCAGGTTTATTTTTATGTAATCTTTCGCATATTTTTTTTATAACTTTTTTTTAATATCATGTGTGTATGGATATGAAATTGCTTATCTTTTTTTATTTTTTTCTTATTAATAATATTATGTCAAATTTATAGTTGGACGATACAAACTACACACGTTTCATATCATAAAATGACGTAAAATGTATATTTTGTGTAAATTTTTTTATAAATTTTATCAAGTTCCGCTCAATATTTAAATTTTTATAAATTTAATTAAATATTTATATTCCTTGTCTCATTTAAAACAATCAAAAATGTACACAAATTAAAATTTCATTGAATTTTTTTACTTTTGCACGAATTTCTTTCAATTGGAATGCTCAAAGAATTTATTTAATAAAAAAATTCCTTTAATTTAATTTTATTTTATATAAAATTCATTAAATTTATAATTATTTTATTTTAATTCTATTTGGTTCCATTTATTATTATTTTGTATCAATTTTATTTTAATACTGTTTATAACTATTTTCATTAATTCTAAATTCAAGTGAATTTCATTTCATTTGTTTTTTACTTTTTTTTTATTTTTATTTTTACTTGAATTAAAATATTTTTTACAATAAAAGTCGAAGCACATCCGATTAATTTGACCGGTTGCTCTAAACTGAATTCAAACAGCAAAATTTACTCAAATAAATATTTAATGAAATAACATTATTGTGTATTATCGTATTAAATGCTACACACGATTTACGAAGAATGATCGGATCATGTCAATGAATTTACTCGCGCTCTCTGAAAAGTTTATAGTAAATTTTGAAAAAAAATCTCTTTATTTATTTTTGTGATGATATGATGACTTATTTTTTGCTTACAATGAAGTAAACGTGACTTTATTTTGTTTACATTGAAGTGTTAAGTGTTGTGTAAAAGAAGGAATTGGGAAGTGATAAAGAGAATGAAATAGAAGTTTATCGAATTTTGGTGTTTGATTGTAATGAAATGAGGATAAATTTGAAGTAAGAATTCTATTTTTTGTATCAATGGCCTAATTAAGTGGCAACGGACATTGTGCGGCTAGCAATGTAAGTAAGCAGCCAGGACCTTGGAGATTTTATAAATTCTTAAAGTGGAGACGCCTGGTTTTTTATACTTTTTCTTTAAATGGAAGCGCCTGGTAGAGTATGAATTTTAAAATGGAGACGCCGAGTATTTTATATTGTTTAAAGGTGGTTGTTAATAGCTTTGCTAAAAATGGAGACACTTTGTAGTTTATTTGTTTCAATAGTGGAGACGCCTGGTGGTTTATAAACTTTACTGTTTGGAACTAACAAGGCGTTTTGACATTGAATAAAAAATTCGAAAATTAAGGTCATCGATGAAGTAGTGATGCGATATGACTAGTGCAAATTGTTATCTCTTATCCGATCATTATCAAAAAAAAGTGGAAGCACCTTAAAAACAAAATTAATTACCCTGACAATGCAATTTTAATTTGCAATTCTAACACCTTAGAATCATTTCTGGGTATCATTGAATTGAAAACAGAATTATTAGAATTTTAACTGAACCACGTCAAATAACTTATATACAAGCAAAATGACGTGCTTCATGTTATTAATTGTTTATTTTAAAATGAATAATAATTTTAATTTTATACAAGAAAAAAAAAATGTAAGATATTATTACATGTTGATGCTTGATATAATGACGCACTACGAGAACTGTTATAAAAAGTTATAGACATCAAATCGAACATTGAAGATGCCGGTGTTTAATAATAATAATAATAATAATAATAAAAATTGTAAACATTGATCTTCTGATATTTATAATAACAAGAATTTTTTTTTAAAAAAACCTGTTATTTGTATTCAATTGTATTCTTATGAGAACAGAAATTATCTTGAATATTGAAATGTAAGTGATTCTGTTAAATAAGAACTTTAAATAGCGAAACGAAGGACTGATATCGTACATCTTTACAGGCCACTATACACAAGTACAGGCTGGAACCAAGTCCTGAGAGGGCTAAAAAAAAAATTAAATCAAAGAGGGATAAAAATTGAGCACATTTTGTATTTAATGTAATCTAAATAGTCAAATTATTTTCTTCATTGACTTGATTTGTGTGCCAAATTATAAAAAAAAATTGAATTTCATATCAAAAAAAAAATCTTCATAGAAAAGAGAATTAATGAATCAAACTTTGAACTGTATCATTCGTTATTTCATCTCGCATTCGTCATAAATGTATTTATATAAAAAAAATTTCTTTGTAAAATTTTAGTTTCATAGTAAAACAGTGAAAATCAAGGAAAAATCACCGATCACATTTAATTCCTCTCATTTTCCGGTTCTCATTAAAATTCTAATTCACATTTCAATAGAAATCACGGCAATGTTTACCACTGATATTGACCTTGAGACTCAAGATTTCAATGTATACAAAATCTATGTTGTGTGTTTATTTTTAGGCATGCGTATGTTGTATTTCGGTGGGATGATATTTTCAACCAATGTTTATGTGTCGAGTGTCGCACTTATGCACTTTTTTTAATTCATAAATAGAATGACTGTCAAAATAAAAATGATAAATTAATGTTAATTATTAATCAAAACAAATGTTACAATAACACCAAAAAAAATTATCATGCATTATCTCGTATCTTTCATTCATGAAAACATGATAAGACAAAAAAAATGTACAAAATCATGGCAATGTAACGTGGAAATTGGTGATGGCCTTACCTTTCCGTGTCTGCATCGTTTCACAATTATTCTTTTCTTTGACACTATTTTCATTCTGATTCTCCATTATTTTGATTTATTATTTTAAATTGATATTTTTTTTTAACTTTTTTTCATTTAAAATTCATGCATTAAGTTCTTCTCTTTTTATTTTTGTATTTTGATTCCAGTTTCGCATTCAATTAATAAATTAAAAATAAAACTAAATTAAAATGTAAGTGTTAAGTCACTTTTTCTGTTAATAATTTTTTTCTTGTTAATTCTCTGATAAATTAGCACAGATTTCACTTCAATGCAATGCACTTTCTTTTGGATTGATATTATTTTTTTTTTATTTTGCACGTAGCATTCACAATTGAGGTTCATTTGTGATTTTGACCAGATTTATGTTTTGATACTCAAATATTTTATTGTCTTTTATTGAATACTGATAAAATGTCTTGATTAATGTCAATATTTCGGTGATTATTTGAGATAAACTATGAAAATTTAAATGAAAACTATAAGTGAAAATCCTTGAAAAAACATGAGAAATAATTGTGAGGGGTTGTCAATTTTCATGTTTTGTTTTGGTGGTAAATGAGCAATATTTTGATGGTTCAATTTCAATTCGAATGATTTTATGAGTTTTATCAAGGAACCACGATTAAGAAGATTTTCCTTGAGTCTTGAATGAAAAAATATAATTTTTAACGATAGAAATTCATTGAAATTCATATTTTGCCTCGTTTCCTTCAATTCATAATGGCTTAAGACAGTGAATTGTGAACCCTGAATGAAATGATAAAAAATGGAACAAAACAAAGAATCAAAATAAAAAATAAACGATTTTTTTCACCTAAAAATAAATTCTGAAAAAAATTACTCACTATCAAATGTAAATAAAATTATAAATGTTATCAAATTCATATAATTAAATAATCAAGAAACAATAAAATAATGGAAAAATCAACCGAAAAAAAGAGAGAGTCTGGACCTTTTTCACTAAAAATCGATGAGTTCAGTAAAAAACTTGAAGAAATGGAATCTTGGAATGATGAGCATAAAATGGGCAACTATTACGCGGAATTTAGGTAGTCTTTTCATTCAAAACTCTCATAATCTACTAATTTTCAATTAAATTTGATTTCAGACCATATCAACTCAATCCAGAAAACTATGAAGGAAAAATGCGGTTTTGGAAGCAACTCATCAAATCTTACTGTGAACACAAAGGATGTGCCGAATTCTCAATAATTGAATTAAAAAGAGCTTTTAAAAGGAAAAACGTATCCCCATATTGTCTTCCAAAGGTAAGCGAACGATAAATTTAACTGAACTTAAAATGACGTCATTTTTTATTTCAATTCAAGGTCATCGATGATATGTTTGATAAACAAGAGATCAAATTAAAGGAACAATTTTTAGAAGTGCCTCAACAAACATGTAAGCTTATATTTGATTTAAGAATATACAAGGAACTCATAAATTTTTCGAATATTTACAGGGAGTGGATGGGCCATGAATATGCTAGTCAAAAAACCGTTGAAATGGGGAATCACAAAAGTCAAAGAACAAGTGATGACTGTTCGCGATGAAACGACTTCTTATGTGTGTTCTGAAGTTGTTAGTACTCAAGCGGATACATTGCACAATTTATTTGAAAAGTCTTATGATATTGTGTTGAGTAAAGATGAAATTTTAAAGAAAGTTGACAAAATTCAATTATCAGTACTAGGTGCTGATTTGGCACTTCATCATCTGATGTGTGAAAATCGAGTTTGGATGGAAACAGGTGATGATGGAAAAACTTTATGCAAATTTGCTGCTCCAAATTCAAAAGTCAGTCCAATTACTCAACTAGAACGATCTATTTACACCCTCGAAGAAACAGAAAAATCTCTTGAAACAATTATTGATGGAATTGAAAAGGAAATTGATGTGACAACAGCCTCAATTAAACAGTGCCTTAAAGATGGACGTAAACAAGCAGCTAAAGTTCATCTGAAAAAACGACATGCACTTGAGAAAAATCTAGAAAAACGAATGTCTGTACTTGAATCTGTTCAGGCCATGATACTCAGGATTCATGACACGCAAAAAGATAAAGATGTCTTGTCAGCTTATAAAATTGGAACTGATGCCCTGAAAAATGCATTGGCTGGCTCTGGAATTACACTGGATTCAGTTGATGAAACAATTGAACAAATGAAGGAAGCTATCGAGGTTCATGATGACATTCAAAGTGGCTTAGCATCACCTGCTCGTGAAATTTTAGTTGATGATGATGATCTTGAAAAGGAATTGGATGATTTACTCAATGAAGAACCAACTGGAGGAGATGTTGGTGGTCAGGTCTCACCACTACAAAAAACAGATAATTTCGATGAAGAGATTGAAAAACGTCTTAAAGGACTCAAATTTGATGTGCATGAGTTACCGGAAATTGAGAAATCTTTGAATAGTCTTAGTTTGGATGGAAATCAAGCTTAATTTATGTTTGAATTTTTTTTCGTAATATCGTACTCTGACTAATTTATGATGATTTTAATAAAAAAAATAACAAGAAAATACACATTTCATATTAATTTTATTTTATTCACCAAAATCTTATCATAACCTCTTAAAAATCATCTTCATCATCGAAAAGATCTCCAAAATCTAGATGAAAAAATTCGTTAATTTGATTCAAAGACTTAATAAAATAATTTTACCATTATAAAAATCTGCATGAACATCCTTATCATTTGCCGCAAGATCCATTAAAAGTGCACTAGAGCCTCCAGCCTGTGAATCAAATAAAATTCATGTAAAATGGATGGAAAAGAAAATTTCTTAAATCTCACTTCTTCTTCCGTGTAAGGTCCTGCACCTTCAGGGAACATTTCATCTACGACTTGAGCTGGTTTCATTTTTAAATAAGAGTTTTCTTAAAATTCACGAATAAAAGCAATTTTGTTGATTTTCTTTGCAAATTTATCGTATACAAACAAAGCACTGTCAAAAACAGCTGATTTTGTAGTTCAATTGTTGTCACGCGTGTGGCAGCACTTATTTTTACCGCCAGATATAACAAAAAAAGAAGCCTAAAGTACAAATTAGAGCTTTAAATTAAAATTTTAGTGCTATATTTATTGTTTTCTACATTAATTTTCATTTCATTTCAAATATTGGTGCTTAAGGTACGTTAAACGGATGAAAGAATTTTTGTTTTATTGAAATAATTCAAGAAATATTAATAGATTAAATTTTGATTATAATTGTGTATGTTTTTTGTGTATAGAAGTGCTGTTTGTATACGAGAAGATCCAGAGATTTTTGTTTATCAAGTAAAGAACCGGAAGAATGGATGAAGTTAACAAATTGTTGGATGCTGCTGTCAAAGATTGTTTAATCAGTGATTTAGAGGTAAATTGGAGATTTTTTTGTTTTAAAAATAAAAATTTTATTGTATCATTGTTGTTTTTCGATAGACACTGAAAAAAATTGTTGGCAAATTATCTGCGGTTAAAGCAACAGATGGCCATCAACTAACAGAAAATGAAGTCAATAATTGGCTTTCATTCTTTCTGCCAGTCGTTTTCAATCAAGACAAGGAAATACAAATTGAGGTGATTCGAGGATTGGAACTTTTGATTCCAAAACTGCACAAATGTCCATATCAAGAATACACAATTTGGCCTAATATTCGGAAAGAAATTGTCGAAACATACACGAAACATGTGCGTGGTATGTTCAAAAAGGGTGAATCTGAATGGCACGTCATTTTCAATATTTTACTGAAAATTCTTGATTCAGTGATTGCAAACAGTACAGCATCCATCAATACATTTCTTCCAATTGTTGAAATGGGATTTCGCAGTGATAATTTTCAGATGCGAGCTGATGCATTTTTATGCTGGAAAGAGATTATCAAGATTTTCATTAAATTTGGGCAGATCAGTGATCCAAAACGGATTAAATTGATTCAAATACCTTTGAAGTCATCACGATCAAAGACACAAGAAATTGCTGAAAATAAATTCGATGTTTGGTGGACATTGATTCAAGCGTTGGGCGATAAATTATTGGAACACTCACATTTAATCGAATCCTTCATTTATTTTTGTGTTGGTCCATTGGGGAAACAAAAAGAACCACTGGAATCATACTTGGACGATCAATATGTTCAATTAGCTTCACCAGGAAAAATGTAATTTCATATGAAATTTTAAATTAATCAACATTTTTTATTTAAAATAAATTTAAATTTTAGCTACGACTCAGTTCGAGATTATTCGATAGTGGCCATTGCTTATATGTTGGGCAAACCAAACCGATCAATACAAAGACTGGCAAAGCAGACAAAAATCACATTCAATGAAAACTCGAATGTGTGTAATGAAGCAATCTTTGACAAAATTGGTAACACCCTCATCGCTGCCTGCATTGAAACCACCGTATTAATTTCAAAAATTGACTCCAATCAAGTCGAAATCAATGATTGCATCTGGAATTCACTGCTCACATACATCACAGACAAAAATGCGATTAAATATCGGGGTTTCATCCTCGAAAGTTTGGCCTTATTCAAAAAATTGGTTGTGAAATTGTCTAAAACTGAAGGTAATGACACTGAAATGCTCCGACAATTAATTTCAGGAGCCATCACTGCATGTGTGAGTCATCAGCCATTTGTCACTGATGCCAGTACCAATGAGATTAATGAAATGATCAACATAATCAATGTTTTCATTGATGATTTCAAACCTAAACAAATTAGTGGTATGCCTGCTTCAATTAAAGCTCGAATTAAGTTTGAACCGAAAAAGACGACAACTGGCGGTTTAAATGTATCAGGAATAAAATCTCCCGGAAGTGCACAAAAGTCAAAGAAGGAAAAAGAAGAATTTGTTGCAATTCCTACAATTTGGAAATTTAATCCGGAAACATTGACAGAACATCAACGTGAACGCATGAAAGAACGGAGGGAAGATATTCCATCGTTATATGATGGAAACAGTCAAAATTCACAAGATACTGAAGTGAAACCTTGGAATCCAAAACAAATCGTAATTGCTGGAGATCAAAGTCATGATACAATGGTGCTAAATGATAACAGTAATTCAACAACGCCTGTGATCACAAGATTATCGAAAAAGGATTCGGATACCCAGAAAAGTCCTCCACATGGACCTAGTCCTAGAAAAGCTCTCACACGCTCTGGACAGTCACAGAAAACAGATCCAAGTCCAAAAAAGAATACAAATGATAAAAGTCCAATGAAGGAAGTTGCAGCACAATTGAGTCCAAGTAAGGTAACTGTCAAAACTGAACAGAAATCGCCTGTGGAAGATCAGAGTGAAAACCAGAAAAAGGGAACTGGTCGTCGAAAGAACGCACCAAAATCACTCAAAGACCGTAAAATGAAAGTTTTGGCTACCTTGGCAATCGATACAGTTGAAGGCAAAAAGTTGATGAAAGAACTGCAAAATCAACCTGACCAACCCATAAAGAGACGTTCTTCAATTGATCGTGGTGCTAAACGAGTTGAACCTAGTTGGAAACAATCTTTGATTCCCAATAAAAAGACAAGGAAAAGTACACGAGGAGTTTTGGAAGAAGAACCAAGTAATACAGAAACGACAGAAAATGACACTCCTTCAAAAAAAGTATTATCACAACAAAATGACAATAATAAAAGTGCTAAAACAATTGTTGTAAAATTAAAAGAAACCTCAGAACATGCCGAATCACAAATTTCAAAAAGCAGTGAAAATACAGAAGATGAAGTTGTTGAAGGTTCACAAGATCCTGAATTATCAATCAAAGATCGTCGACGTTCAAGAAGAGAGTCTCAAATTTTCAATAAATCGCAGAAAACGGAGCCGGAAAAATCAGACGAAGAAAAACGAGAAGAAGTTTCTCGGAACATCAATTTCGATAGTGGTGAAGCAAATGTTCGCTCAACTAGAAACAGTCCTCGAATCGATCAATTGAATTCATCACCAACTGTCGTTAATCGTACTCCTGTAAAAAGTCCTGTAAATGCAGAACAAAATTCAATGAATACTCCAGAAAAATTGGTTTTAACGCCAACAGTTCGTAGCAGTCCACGAAAAGTAGCAAGTACTGGTGAAACACAACAAGCGGCTGTGCCTCATGTCATAACAGCTCCAATTGCATCAGGCAAATCAACGTCACCAACTGAGGCAAGTACCGCAAACAGTACTGATGTTGAAATGTTAAATGAATTACGAAGAAGTCCTCGTAAAACTGTATCTGAGTTGACAGTTGACACGAAATTAGAGACCCCGATATTAGATCAAATGTCACCAATGAAAGTTGTCTTGAATGATTGTCGATTGAATCAAGAACTTGCATCTCCAGATCGTCGTAAAAGTCCAAGGAATTCGGCTGTTGCTGAACTCCGTGAAATTATTACACCACCATTGAGTGATTTGGGTAAGAAAAAGGAGAGTCTAGATGTTGACGATGATCATGGATATGCAAAGAAACAAAAGTTAAGTGATCAAAGTGAAAAGAAAACAGAATCAGATGAATCGGAGGAGGAAGTTAATTATCAAATTCAAGAGGAAGAAGAAAATTCGGATGAAAATAATAAAGAGGATGAAAATGATAAGGTATTTATGGGTGAAATTATCACTCCAACATCACCCACACCAAATCTTGACGAACAAATGGAGCCGATTGATAGATCAATGACAATTCCATCATCACCCGATGTCTCATTAAATAATGAAAAGACAAGTGAATTCCTTAACAATACACTTGACATTTCCCCCATTGCAACGGGAAAATCCTCACCAATCACACGATTAGCAGCGAAAAATGCACGTTCTGAATCTCCAACCATAAATGTATCACCTCCTGAGAGAAAAGCTACAAGATCAGCGGTTGTATCGGGAATTGTGAATCTTGATTCACCCAAAACCTCGAATGTGTATCAAGGAGGTCGAGGAGCACACATGATGAGCATGGTATTTAAACAAAATTCATCAACGCCAAATCAGCCACAAGCAACTTCAAGTCGAAGTTTCAATATGGGACCACCGAAAAACGTACAAGAATCTCGAGATATTCTCACATTTTCAAAAACGTTACCTGGACCAGATGCGAGTCCAAGCGCAAGTATTTTGAAAAGGAAACTTGATGAAAGTATGGATGATATTGAATCGCCTGCTAATAAGGTAAAATTTATTCTTATAAAAATTTTAATTTAAATTTAATTTAATTTTATATTTTCAGCGTAAACGTGTCAGTTTCCACGATCCACCAGTATCCATTACAAAAGAGTATATACGACATGAAGAGGAGATACGATCACCTTCAATTCGACCACCGATCAATCGATGCTTGTTAATGGCAGCTGTTGCTCAACAAAAACTCAATTCAAGTAGTGGCAGCAATAATGGAACTCAAATAAACCAATACAATTACACACTGAAGCGTAAAAGTAAACGTGACTCTAGCAACGATCTCCGTAAATTAGAATCCATGAATAACCGTAATAACTCATCTTTACCAGTACCTAAAATGTCAAACGTTTCATGCACTAACGAAAATAACAGCACAATCGAGATGAGCACACTAATGCTCAATGATCAAAGTACAAATCAATCACAAATGGAAACGCAAGCATCACAATTAATTCAAACACAAGAAAAAGATACTTCAATTAGATTTGGCAACAAAAACGAAGTACTCCAATACGTAATGAACTCGTATCAATTGGAGGAGATATTAGAAATGTATTTTGAGGAGAAAAAGTCAATTAATGCAAAAGCCGCTCGTATTATGGCACGCGAATTGTCAAATCAAATGGAAACCGATAGTAAATTACGTTACAGTATTCTTGATCGTTTATCGGAGAAACATGCATCTGAATTTCTTGAACATGCCATACAGGAAAATCCATCGAAGGCCATTTGTGAACGTCTCACACTCCCGGTCATATTGAACTTTATTATGGAGAAGGCCGGTAATGATGCGGCCGCTAAATTACAAATATTGAAGAAATTTGAGACATTTATTGCGGGTGACGAACAAACTGGTGGTTTGTTAACAAAACAGGAACTCATGACATTTTTGTTGAATTGTTTGCCAGAAGAAATGTCTGTACAGGAAATGACACTTATCCTTGACGAGCTTTTCCGAGATAAGACCGGAACAGAACTTTATGATACTCTTACATCGTATTTCAGAAAATATTTTGTAAATCAATGATTTTTTGTTTATTAATTCCTTTCATATTAATAATTTTAAGACTAATGTACTCTGCCACATATTTTTTAAGGCACTGAAACGTATTTCATGTAAATTATAAACAAAAATCTTGTTACTCGATTTTTCTACAAACCTTATCCAATAAAAGTATACAAAAAATAATAATAAAACATTTAAGATAAAATGATTTTTTTTTTCGTTAAAAGGTTTTAATTTGAATCAAAAATTCCAAGAAAAAAATTTCAGGAAGTTTTTTATTGAACTGCATTGCCATCAGCATCTTCATAGTAATATTCATCATCATCAGTCAACATTAAATTGAAAGTATTTTTCCAGAAATATCCGTGAGTAATTGCAATTACAATACAAATTCCAATGAAAATCGATGCAATTATCAAACAAATGGAGACGCCCGGTTTTTTATCCAAAACTGCTGCTAAATTCGCTTTCATTTCACGTTTGGCACAAAATCCGGTCTCTCCTCGACGTATTTCTTCAAATGTATTTGAAAATGCTTTAACATGCTCGTCATGATCCATACATTCGATATTTTGAATATTTTTCATTTGATATTCAGAATTGATTCGATGGCTTTGATGCAATTCATTCATGTTGAGACTTCCATTTAAATGGTCTGTGAAAACAGAAATCATTTGCTTAAGATTTTTACAATCAAATAAATTGCCTTCAATTGAAATTCTGGTCAATTTAGGAAACTTTTCAATGACCTTATTTTCATCCAAATCGAGTAAATTATTATTTGAAATGTGAAATGTTTGAAGATTCGTCATCTTTGGCATTCCATGCATGTTAAAATGAATTAAATTGTTATCAGCTAATGATAAGTCTTCCAATTTGGGTGTACTTTGAAACATTTCAACATCAATGTAACTCAATTTGTTATTCTCTAATTTAATGTGACGCAATTCCGGGGTGTTCTGGAAAATGTCACGATCTAACTCGGTGACTGAATTACCAAAAATGTCGAATAAGATGAGATTTTTACAGTCTTCAAGGGCGTTTTTTTCTATTCGTTGCAATGAAACTCCAACCACATAATGATCTTTTAATCCTGGAAATGCCTTGCAAATTTCATTCGTCAGAATCGGGATTGACGATTCGGAGAAGGCTGTTCTATGTATTTTGGATGGATCATCGGATGTTGGTTTGAAGAGCGGATTGGCTTCATTGGTAAAAACTTTGTTAAATTTACACCATTCACCTTCCAAAGTGCATTTTATTTCATCGTGACCGTAAATAAGATGAGTTTGAAGAAGAATTATGACTGAAAACAGGAAGTGACACATTTTATGTGTGTAACTGGAAAGAAATAAAAAAAATAATGTTTAATGTAAGACTGTTGAGATATGAATGAAAAAAATGTGAAGCCTTTTCCTTATTTAAATAAAATTGAAACAGGAAATTGAAAGGTTCTTATCGTTTCACGTGCCATGTGTGACTTTCAAAAACGCATCCCTCTATCGTTGATACGTGAAATTCAAAATTCCCATCATTTTCACCAGAATTCATCAAATCCATGTTGAATTTGGTGAAAATATCGATTTTTTCATGCTTGTATTCACATCAAAAAAACTTTCCCTCATATACCAAATACCTTTCCATAGTGTTTATTTTTCTCGCACACACATCTGTTGATTGTATTTCCATGAATTTTCATTCAACATTTCCTCGTACAACGTCACACATTCTCGTACACACTCAAAGGACATCAAATGCGAGAGAATGTTGCTGAGAGCATGATGCTCCTTTTAATGGAGAAAAAAAATTATTTTCACAATCAGGTTCACTTCAGTTTTCACCACTTTATCAACTAGTTGCTGAAAATTTTTTGTGTGTTATATCAACTGAGAAGTGAAAAAAAGTAGAAAATCATAAAAATCAGAGCTTTGTTGGGGCTTTATAGTGTGAAAAAGTAGTAAAATTGTAGTGAAAACTGTAGTTGATAATAATTTTAACTTACAATTACAATAATTATACAAAAAAGCCACGAAAAATTTAACGAAATTAACTAAGAAAAAAAAATCAAATCCTTAGATGCCATGAAAGAAAAAAAAATGAAAATTCTTTTCAAGTCTGTTAAAAGTGAAAGGAAATAAAAATGTTATTTAATTAAAAAAGAAAATCGTTGTGTTCTCAAAATGTGTTCTAAAAATTTTATATTATTAAATGAAATGAAAAATAATATTCAATGTACAAAAAATAATAAAAAAGTTATCAGCCAAATCTCAATCAAGGCTGTATGAAATGTAAAATGTGGAAAACTCGTAGTTGAATAGTTAATTTTACCTTGTAGTGCATTTAGTAGTGAAAATTGTAGTAGTTGTTAATGATATATAAAAATTAAAAGAAAATTAAAAGAAATTGAATTAAAATTAAAGGAAAAAAAAATTGAAGGATAAAGTTTTCCATCTTATATTCAACGTATACATACACACACATACATACACACAGATATTCAACGCAATTTCCAGTATCAAAGGATTAATTATAGAGGAGCCACCAAAGATATACGCACATAACATATTATATTAAAGTGTGTTAACGTACATACTTATTTACAAAGAATCTTGCTCTTTTGAAAGTTTGACAAATACATAGGGGGAAAGTTGATTGTTTGCCGTACAGACAGGGAAAATAAAGAGAGAACAACATTGCAACAGGTAGCTTTTCTTATATGTGATTTCTCTTTTTTCTTTTTATTTTAACATTATTTTTTATATGATACATAAACTGATATAAATATATATTATAAAATTCTTATTATTATTTAATGTTATCAGTCTGACTTGAGTTGAACTTTCCATGTATATACATTTAACATAACAAAAAAATACATAACATTAAAGCTAGAACAAAACGATGGTGATTTCATTTCAACTGTGAATGACTCATTTTGTTTAATGTCAATGAAAAAAATAAGATTTTTGATTCATTTGAGTTGACATTAAATTAACCCTTGGTTCAGCGACAGGGTCTGGACAGGCACATTGCAGCTAGCGACTTCAAATTCGGGGTAGTTTCCTAAAACCTTGTTTTCTATCAATTTTTGAAATAAAAACCAGAAAAAACCTTTTGAAATAGATATTTTGGAGGTTCAAAAAATAGCACCTTAGTTTCGGCGACGGGGTTTGACCAGGCCCCTAAATTTATTGTACAAAAAAATCCTAGTCACTCCAAAACCGAAAAATGAGATCAATTGCGTATTTTACCATTTTTGGGCTCTAAATTAATGAAACATCGAATTGGTTACTTCAGCAAAGTTGTAGCTTGAAATATTTTCTACAATTTTGTTTCAAGTCATTTTAACCTAAAACTTACGAAAATATGATTTTTTGTCACTATAAAACTGAAAAATGAGCTCAAAATTGCGTATTATGCCATTTTTGGGCTCTAAATTAATGAAACATCGACTTGGTTACTTCAGCAATGTTGTACCTTGAAATATTCTCTACGACTTTGCTCTAAGTCACTTTAACCTAAAACTTACGAAAATATGATTTTTTGTCACTATAAAACTGAAAAATGAGCTCAATTGCGTATTTTACCATTTTTGGGCTCTAAATTAATGAAACATCGACTTGGTTACTTCAGCAAAGTTGTAGCTCGAAATATTCTCTACAACTTTGCTTCAGGTGACTTTAACCTAAAATTCACAAAAGCATGATTTTTTTACTCAAAATAGTTAGGGACCTGCGCAGGACCCGTCACTGAAAGTAAGGGAAAATGTTATCGCTGAACGGAGGGTTAAATTTATTGAATTCGAAGGTGAAATTTAAATGAGAGAACCTATGAATTAAGAGCATGCCCCTCACATACGGAGACATTTTAGGAAAACTCCAATGGACGCTGGAATTCTTAAAAATAAGGAACTGGGATTGCAATTCATGATGTATACATATCATATGAACAGACTCTAATCTAACATCAGTGTAAAATTTAAAATTTTTTCCTCATATTTCTGATTTAGATGATAGGATTCATACAATAAAATGATATGAAAATTCTGTTGTTTTTCTTTTAACATCATTATGATATTAAAATTTAATTACATTTAAAATTATCTCTCAATAATGAAAAAAGTACACACACACACACAAAATCTCACAGTACAATAAAAAACAGACGATATTGAAAAGTTTTTCTATTCTCATTAAATCTCAGTATATGACTTTCATATACCATAAGAACATTGACCTAATTTGTTGCATCCTGTTTTAACCTTGTAATTGTATATTTTGATAAACATGCGTAAATAGTATTTTTTTTTATTAAAATTTTAAAATATATAGGTTACTGTTGACGTATTCGAAAATAATTTTTCCGAGTCAAGGTTGAATTATAATATCAGGAGATCCTCTCATTTAAGAGTGCGACGGAAAAAAATACAAAACATTTAAAAAAAATATAAATTTGGGTATATTTGATTGACTTGAATTTGTTGGTTCATCATGCCGATGTTAGGTATTGTTTTAATAAAAATAATTTTGACCTTTTTGATCGTTTTCCTTACCGCCCACCTTTTGTGAATGAAATGCTACATCCATCATAACGCATGAAAATTCGTTTTTTTCAATATATCTTTTTCCTTACCCTTGTATTTTCTTTTTTTTAAATATAATTCATAATAAAATTTTAATATTAAATATTTATTCGAAAAACTTTATCGATTACACCCACGTTTTTATCATAATATATTAAATTTAACTTACTTCATAATATTATTATGTAATTTTTTTTGATTGTGTGCTCATTTTCTTTACTCTTAATGTTATTTGAAGTTTGTATTAAATTAAATTTCATTATTTACCATAGAAATCATAATGCCTGAGGTGATGGCTCTCTCTCCAGACCAAGAGCCTGACCTCTCAACCTTCGAAAACAAGTCTGGACTAGCGGAGGACATGAAATTCTTGGCTTCAATGCCAGAATTGTGTGATGTCACATTTTTAGTTGGGGAAACACGAGAACCGGTCTGTGCTGTTAAGGTAATCATCGGAAATTTAATTATGTATCAGCTTATTTTTATATCTCATTTACATTGATAGGCTGTTCTGGCTGCACGTTCTCGTGTCTTTCAAAAAATGTTGTATCAAACACCGTCACCGCAGCAACGGAAAAAGGAACCAGCACCACGTGAAAATAAATTGAGATTATTTTTGAAACGATCATCAGAGCCATTATTGAATTTGCAAAATGCAGCTCAACAGGTAAAATTTTTATAATTTTTATTTTAATTTCAATTTATTTTTATTAAATTTTACTTTAACCCCGTAGAAAATTGGTTTTATTTCAATATCATAGTAAAATTTTTAATTATATCAAAATTTACTTTTATTAGAAAATCAAAAATATATAAAAAATATATTCATTGTTTAAATTTTTTTTTCTATTTGTTCATTTTACTATAAAAAAATATCAATATATCAAATTTATAGAGAAGCACGTACTCACAACAATTAGCACCAATCCCAGAGGTAAAACTCAAAGAAAATTTTGTCGCTTTTTTCCCATATATGCGTTAAATTTAAGCTTTTCTTCTTCTGTCATCTTTTTTAATATTTATTTCCTTTCTTCTTTCACATTTACTTTATTAATATTTAATACACACAATAATTAAATTTTACTCTTCATACAGAATGTTTTATATTTATATTTAATAACTTCACGTTTTCTTCTCATATCATAGCTCAAGTTTTTATCTAGTTAGTATTTCATTTCATTTATAATATAATATAATATGAATGTTTGATGATATTTTTAGTCATAATAATAATAATAATAATTTCTTATTATTAAATTTTATTGATATCGTTATCCGTTTGTGCAATAAATTACTTTTATATTATTTTTTTTTGATATGCTTTCAAATGTTATTAAATTTTATGATTGAATTTTATCACATTAAATTTAAGAGTTCAGTTTTGATCAAATTCGATATGGATCACTTGAGACATCTCTAAAATATAAATTTCAGTTGATTTTTCAAGTACCATTTGAATTTGTATCTGAAGAGGTCACTTAAAGTTCTTAATTGCCTGTTCTGTCTTAGAATAGAGCATAACTGGTCGTTAATAGATTTAGACTTGTTGCCATGCGATCAAAATATCAAATTTTCATATAAAATTGGTTTAAATTTGATAAATTATCACACAATTTCATGTTAAAAGGTCACACGTCACCTTACCTTCGCTCAACTTTTTCTATAACTCCTTCAAACAACTAATTCAAGCCAAAGTTTATGTGAAAATTGTAGTTCAACATCACGTTGTATAACATTAATTTTTAATTTTAATCTCTATTTTTCCTTTTTCAATGTGTTATCAGGGTCAACAACATCAAACACTGATCATTGAAGAATTTGAGCCAGACGTGTTTCGTCAACTCATTGAATATATTCACACTGGTTGTGTGACCCTTCAACCCAGAACTCTCCTTGGTGTTATGAATGCAGCTGATTATTATGGTTTAGAGGAGTTACGAAGATCATGTGCTGGATTTGTTCAATGTTGCATTAATGTTGATACAGTTTGTGCATTATTGGCATCTGCTGAACGTTACATTCAATATAAATGTACAAAAACGTTGGTTCAAAAGGTAATGAATTGCCTCAGTGAATGTAATTAAATGATAATATATATATTTTTTTTGAAAGGTTTTGGAATTTGTTGATGAACATGGAAATGAAGTATTAAATTTAGGTAGTTTTACATTGTTGCCCCAACATGTCGTACGTTTAATATTAGTTAGAGAAGAATTGCGTGCTGATGAATTTACGAAATTTCAAGCTGCCTTGATGTGGAGCAAGAAATATTGCGATTCAAATCCAACACCTTTAAAGGAGGTGATTGGCAACTTTTTAGAATACATTCAATTTCATAAAATTCCTGCTAACGTTCTAATGAGAGAAGTTCATCCTTTGGGAATTGTCCCATACTCAATTATAATGAACGCACTTGCTTATCAAGTAAGATTGAACATATTTTGAATGTTTATAAAAATTTTTTATAGAATTAAATTTGTTTTCTCTGAATTAAGGCTGATCCGGCTAGTGTTGATCCAGGGAAACTTTCTCCGAATTCTAGTAGAGTTAGACGTGCTCGTGCTTCTCAAGGTCGAAGTATGTCAGTTCAATCTAGCTTGGATCCGATGGGTTCTAATACAACGCTTAGCTCAAGTGGCAGCAGTGATCCAGCGAGTTCAGGACCCCCTAATAGTAGTAATTAACATAGGTTACACGGCCCCCATTCCAGTTCCCACCATCATAACAAGTCACTTCCTAAGATTCGCAAAGCCAAAAGTCAGAGTTTTCGTACACATCGTCGATCACCATCTGAAAGAAAAAGTCCTTCTAACCTTTCACAAGGGCCGTGGAATACAAGTAATGAAAAACGACGTTCACCTGGATCATTATCAGCTACAGATAAAAGTCCTGGTAGCTTTTCGCAAAAAAGTCCTTCGACACTATCACGTCAAGGGACAATGAAACAAAGTATGCACAAACGTAAGAATAGTTTAAGTGCATCTTTGAATTTAAATCAGGGCAGACGATCACCCCAATCTATCCTACTACACAGTCCACAAGGTCGTAAATCTCCTAATTACCTTACTCATGATCAAATGCGAAGTCCTGATCGTCGTAGTCCAACTTCAGGTGCAAGACGATCACCACTTGGATTTTACCAACCTTCCTTAACACCTACAGAAAAATTAAGTCCTTCGGGTCATCCCTACAACTCAGGTAGACGTACTCCGACCAATTTGAATTTTGGAATGACTTCCCCCATTTCATCAATTGCTGAACTCAAAAGTCCAATGGGACCTATTCCACCAATTACCATTTCAAATCCTTCTGAAACCTATCCAATTATACAAAAAACAATGCCTTCTCAACCAGAAAAGCCTTCAACTAGTCCTAAGTCTGCATCACCTGCACGAGAAACACCTCCACCTGAAAATGCATCAGAAAAAACTCCCGAGAAAAAGGAAAAACAAAGCGTAATGAAAGAAATTCTAAATTTTGTACGTAAACCATCAAAGCGCGTTACAACACAAACCAGCAAATTTGCCGCTGCATTTACTCGCCGTGAAAGTGGTAGTGGTTCACCATTGATGCGTCAAAGTACATTTTCCAGTATACCAAATACCTCAAGTCGAGCTGGAAGAAATGCAATCACCAAGCAAATATCTGAAGTTGGTTTCGAGCCAAAAATGTCCTTGAAACTCAAAAGTGTCGGATCAAAAATGTCACTAAGATTAAGACGATTTGATAAAGATAAGGATAACAAGAAATCGAGTGGCGATGAAATCAGTGCTGGCGAAACAAGTGATAGTGGTAAGATTGATAGTATCGTCAATGATTCTCCAGATGTATTTGAAATGGACAAAGTAAGATTTGAGAAAGTCGGAGAATTGTACAAACATGAGCATATTTCTGAAGAAGGACAATCACCAAAACCTGGTGGTTCCATGGAAGCTCAGGAAAATGATTCAAACAACTTAACGGCAAAAATCGAGAATGTCTATGCGGAGTTGAAAAAATCTTTGGAAACTATAATGGATAAGACAAATGCTGGATTAGAAGGTGCTGTAGGTGGTCAACAACAACAACAACAGGAAAAAACAGGGAATACAATAACGTGTGAGATTCAAATTGAGCCGCCTTCGAGAAGGGCATCATTTGATCCTCCACGATCTCCATATTTGGAGAATTTAAGAAGTCTGAGTAGTACTGATCATAGTCGTGTAGATAGTGGTGGTGAAAGTTTTGAATTAGTAGATAGTGATCGTTATAGAGAATCTTCTTTTGAGGATCGTTGCTCATCTATGAGTAGCAGTTTCAATATTTCACGATATCAATCGACAAGTTACGAGGATCCAACTTCAAGTTTTGAAATTGTCGAAGGACAAGAAGGTAAAAAGTCACCATATGATGTGCGAAAATCTTCAATTGAACTAGTTGATGCTGAGACATTTGCCCGCTCAAGTCCAAAAGGACGCAAATCTAGTTTAGAGACACATTTTGATTTGGCTGACAATTACAAATCAAATACAACAACACCGAAAAACTGTCCAAGTGGTCCGAAACAGCTGACTTGTAATACTAAAGAGGTGAAAAAGCATTATCATCACCATCAACGTGCACGAAGTCCATTGTCATATCAAACATCATCAAATTACAGTTCACGTGACAGTTACGATTCAAATATGGACCCAATGAACCATACACGACAACATTATGTTGTACAAAAGTCACCAAATGGACCGAATGCTGCACTTTTATGTACAGATAAACGATGTGCTCAAATCTTTGAGCCTCGTCCAGCACGAACACAAAGTCCATTTTTAGGACCACAAGATACCTCATCGGGCAGCGAATTTGAACCACCTTCACCTCGACGAGCAGCAAGTGCTTCGCCAAAACACACTTTTACATTTCGTATTGTCTTGAAAAAGGTGGAAAGTTCACCGGATGACATTTGTCCATCAACTGAACGACGTTCACGTGATCGTGTCGATCGTCATCGACGTCGTGATTCACGAAAAAAAAGACTTTTTGAAACAGGAAAAAGCTTTTAAAAAAAATAAAAAATAATAATTGAAATTATTACAATTAACTCTTAAACAATTTACACATACTTTGAAACTTACAACAGATTTAAGGTGAAATATATACTAATAATTATTAAAAAAAAAACTTTTATTATAAATTAGAATGACAAAGAAAAAAATTTAAACAAATAATAATAATATTAATAAAATGAAAATTCTAAAATAAACCATCTTTACACATAATCAAAGTTACATTTGAAATAATAATAATTATGTTATAAGAAAATTATACAAATAATAAACATAAAAGAAAATATTTTAAAACAATAAATTATTATATACTATTGGTGTGTGCGTTACTAAAATACATAATATAATGTAATAAAAATAAAATTAATTAAAACCTTTTCTTTGTTACCTAGATATGAAATGAACGTATGTTATACATATATAATAAATATATTAATTGTTATTTATTCTGAATATTAATAATGATAAAGAAACCTTATTAAAATAATAAAATCTTAACAAATACATTACAAAAAGGCATTTAAATCAATTGAATTGCAGAAATCCTTATCTAAAATGTTAATAATTATAAATAATAATATACATCATGAAGAACTACAAAATAACTGTTTATTAAATTGTATCGTTAAATTGTATACGTTTTATATAATTTTAACTATTCATGTGCCAAAATTATGTTTATTTTTAAATCAATCCAAATCATAGATAAAAATACAAATGAGCTGATAGCAATACTTTCTGCACCAACAGCCTTATTGAATGTACCTATTGCATAAGTGTACCAAGAAATCATACAGAAATAGCATTTATTATTATTATTATAAACATTAAACATTATATAAAACTAAAACATTTTCCTTCATTTAACTCAATTACACAAATAACTTTAAAATTAATATAATTATAATAATCTTAAACTATTGTTATTATAAAAAATACAAAAAATTAATTAAATATGTGTCGTTATACAGTTTGAAGCATTTAAACATAATTGTATTTAATATTACAAGGATAAACAATCAATAATAATGATAAAAATACAAAGTTATTTTTATTTTAATATTATTATAATGTTTTTTTTTATTTTTTTTCAATTTAATTTTATTATGTTTTATTAATTAATAAAAAACAATTTAACAACACAAAGGAACAAATCATTTCTAATCTCAAAGACAATCCAAATTGGTGTATATGTTTAATAATAATAATCATGATCCTGTTAAAATAATACAATTAAAGAAAAATATATGAAATTGTGTTTCATGTTATAAATGTTTATGTTTATGTTATTTGTGAATTTTAATCATAATGATACATTTTGATTTTAATATTCATTTTTTAATGATAATAATTTTATTTTAATGAACATCTTACTCATGATAAACATTATAAATTTATATTCCAATATATAAAAAAAAAACATTATACAGCAATAATTTAAAGCATTTTATTATTCAAAAGTAATATTATATAATTTAAATAATGTTCTAATATTATTCTATATTATTATTATTCATTTTAATATAATTTTAATAGTAAAAATTACTATTTAAAAGTAAAATAAAATGATAATGTTCAAATTTTGTTCCAAAAGGCGTTTAAGTGTCTAAATATGTGTTATGAGTAAATTAAAAAAAAAAGGAAAAAATATAAAAATGTATTATTCAATTTCGTTAAAATTTTAAAATTATATTTCGAATGAAAAGAAAAATGTCATGCCTCAATTTGAGGAAGTTTAACATTTAAATTGAATTTGTTTGATCAATGTCGAAGATAATAATTAAAAAATTATAAAATAAAAAAAGCTGAAAAAAATACAATTTAAAATGCAGAAGATGAATAAATGTTGATTAAAGAAGAAATAAATTTACTGTCAAAAAGAGAATTTAATTGAGTTTTTATATGTTTCATTCCCACCATAACTCAGATGTCAATTTTCATGACGAAAGGTTTCAAGGAATCGACGGTAGAGAAATTTTCTTCATAAAAAATCGTGATTTTAAAGCAAAAAGCGGGACAGTTAAAAACTATTCATATTTTACAAAACTGAAATTATCAACGACCTCATCAACCTGCTTTTCAGCCTTGAAGAGGGATTTTTCGGACCCGTCGGACCCTCTCGGACACCCTCATCAACGACTTTTACCCTAACTAACTATTTTTTTTTTTTGCTGTTTTTCAACTTTTTTCTTCGTGCAAATCACAAAATCAGCTCTTAGCGCCCCCTGGAGTGTCCAATCGAAAAACGCAGCTACAAGACGCTGTATTTTTTGATTCACTATCGATCTGTATACTCATCAACGACCTCTTCCTTGGAAAATTTTCAGGAAAGTCTAAAAACCGTCAAATAATGTTAAAAAAATAAAAAAAAATTTAGTACTCATCTTTAAGCGTCAATTACCATCTCAAGAGGTCCACGAAAAAAAAAAGAAAAAACATATCAAAAAGAAAAGTTAAAAAAAAATTTTGATTAAATAATGGAGACGCCTGGTATCAAATTCAAATAAATTTTTACGTTCACTACAACAACAATCAAATAATAAACAAGTAATAAACTAGAACTTTTCCACAATAATGTGTTACTATTGCCATAAAAACCATCACCTATTTTCCATTTAAATAGATCATAATACATTTTATTGTATGAGCAATATCATAAACTACGTAAATGCCACTGTTAAACAATTTGAGGAAAATCAAAACAGAAAACAAATATTAAGAGGTAACATTTAAAATCGTACGTAAGTGCATTTGTTTTCAATTTCATTTAAACTCACTCTTGATCACTTTCAATTCGGATGATGATGATCATAGCGCTCGCTCCGTGCATAAAAGACCCTTTGCCGGTGTATTAGCATAGTCTTTGTGTCCTTTATGCACGGAAAAAGCGATATGATAATGTGTCCAGCTCAGCCGCTGTTATTTTAGGGCTTTTTGTACAATTCAAGGACGTTTCAAGTCATTTCACACAAAAATTTTTTCAACCCTCATATCGCATTTTTTTGTGAACAGAGTAAGAATTTTAACAGCAATAATCATGAAAAATAAACACTTTCACACATTTCCATTCATTGTTGTCCATGACGAATCGATAAAACATTTCAAGTGTCTTTGTATTATTTTTAATTTAATTTTTATTTCGTTTCCTTATATAATATTGAAACAGAAACAAAGAAAAACTTACAGGGAAAAGAGGTAAAGAAAAAGAAATAAGCAACTTTTTTATTGTATCAATCAGGACATAATCGAGCAAAAGTACAAGAAAACAAAAACAATACATATCGTGACTTGCTTAAATCAAGAACATAAATTTCCTTTTTTGTCATTTTCTAAAAAATACAGCAAGTGTCGTGTGATAGTGTGATTGTCAACTCTTTACCATTACCTGTGATATTCATAAAGAAAAAATATCATAAATTTTATTACCATAACTCAATCATAGTGAAATAATACGAAAAAAAAACAGTTTTGCTATTTCATCCATGACCTAGACAATTTATTACAAATTTACTTGTTTTTTTTCATGTTTTACATGTCTGATGTGTGATTAACGATAAAAATAAAGTTGTAAAAAAATTTCACACCACTGATTTGGGTTTAAAAGACAATGTTAGACCTTGAAAATCCGATGATGCGTTCGTTGGAGTCGAAGGATGCCAATGCAAAGGATGAGAAACGATCAGTTAGTTTTGTTACGGTATATCGAAGAAAAAAGTACTTGAATCGTCCGTGTTATTTTGAGGACGAAGATGCCATTCAGATATCATTTGGACCGTCACGTACTCTATCAAAGCAATGTTACTTGCCTGATACCGTTGAACAGGGTATTCAAAATATTCCACATAGTGCTGAAGATGAGGCAAATACAGAAGCACTGCAATTTGCTTCTGAAGGAATTTTACATGCAGAAGGTGGATGGCCCAAGGACATTAGTTACCAGAATTCCGAACAAATGAGTCGATACAAAAGGAAAATCGAGAAAACCGAAGAATACATTTCACAAATGACTAATTTAACGCAAACGATGTTGCATATGATCAAACAAAATAATGCTGTGAACATTTATCAAAATTACTTTGAGGAAATTGATCCATTGGAATTGACGGAACAGTATTCTAGTAGAACTATCACCGTTTTTCATGAGCATGGTGATTTACATGTAATATGAAATTTCATTTTAAACAAAGATTTAAATACAAATAATTTGAAATTTACTTTATTTAGCGTCCCGTTACAAATATCGCATGGAATCTGGAACAAAACACCCAATTTGTAACTTCATTTTCCGACAACTTTCAATTCAATAAACCATGTGCTACGTATATTTGGGATATTGATGCACCATCCGTTCCATATCTCACACTAATGTCCTCACATCCCGCCCAATGTGTCGAATATAATCCAAAGGACTCACACATCCTTGCAAGTGGCATGACCTCAGGTCAAGTTGTGGTATGGGATGTTCGTGTTGGCACACATGAACAACTTGTCTCAAATCATGAGATAAGTCATCGTGATCAAATAAATTGCCTTGTCTGGTTTCAATCCAAGACAAATAGTGAATTTTTCACCGGTTCAAATGAGGGCCAGTTGTGCTGGTGGGATATACGTAAAATTGATAAACCAACTGATCGTACTTTTCTTTATCCAATGAAAACGGAACCGGGTAAGTTGCCACGGGCATTTGCAATTTCAGCAATTGATAGTGATCCCAGTATTGCGACAAAGTATATGGCTGGCACGGAACAAGGTGTTTTATTTACATGTATGAGAATTTGATTACATAATTTGAAAAATTTAATTTTAATATTGTTTGAGTATTTTAATTGCAATCCAGGTAATCGCAAAGGAAAGACACCTAATGAGAAAATTACATCTCGAGTCAAGTGTCATTATGGTGCGATTTGTTCAGTTCAACGGAGTCCACATTTTATTAAAAATTACATGACTGTTGGTGACTGGCAAGCTAAAATCTGGACTGAAGACAATAAAGATACATCCATTGTATGGACTAAGGAATATTTTTCTCAATTAACGTGTGGAGTTTGGAGTGAAACACGTTGTGCCGTCTTTTTTGTGGGTCGTATCGATGGAATTGTGGACGTTTGGGATATCGTTCAAGATCTCAATAAGCCCGTATATAGTTTGAAGGTATGTAATCATAATAAAATTAATTTAAAACACGTTTAATGAATTCATAAAGATCTCTGACTTCCCTGTCCTGAGCTTGAAACATCACAAAGAGGGCAAATACATTATTGTTGGGACAAGTGATGGGCATGTTCATTTACAAGAATTGAGTGATAATTTAGTGCATACATACAGGTAAAATTTTTTTCACAATTTAAGATGATATGACTTATTTATAATTTTTCTTCCCATAAAAGTAATGAACGTCAATTGATGGCATCTATGCTTGAGCGTGAAACGAAACGTGAACGTTTCCTTGAAATCCGTATTCGTGAAGTAAAATTACGAGAAAAGGAACTTCGACGTGAAAAGGAACTTGCTCGCGTCCAATATGAGGAAGACAAGGCAACAGAGCGAGATAATGTAGCTGTAGCCGAAACAGCGTTTATGACTGTGATTGAAGCGGAAATTAAGCGACGAGAGGGTATATATGAACGATTAAATATTCCATTTTAAAATGAAAAGTCTTGATTTTCACTCAAATTTCGTCTTAAATGCAATTTTTTCATTTAATTTTTTTCTTTTTAAATTTGACTTGCGCTTAAATTAAAATTTTATCCTCCATATTAACAGGCGATGGCGCTCGAATGCTGGAACGAGAACATTTATTATATAACCATAATAGAACTGGTCCTGCAAGGATATGAGTTTAATTGCTGCATTAACTATTAACTGCAAAACTAAAAATAGTACAGAAAACACCAAACAAGAACTTAAAAGAGGTGTAATTGAGGCTTTTAACTGCTTTGTGCTTATGCTCAAGCTTGGTCTGAAACTGTAAGACGCTTTTTTCCTTGTTGTAGTTTAAGCAATATTTTATCCTGTTATTTGCACGTGAATTTTTAATGATTGTTATGTAGAAGTTTGAAGATTTTAGTGAAATGTTAATGATTTGCTTGTAAAATGTAACATAAATTATGTAGAAAGCTATTAAAAACCAGGCGTCTCCACCCAATTCAACTCAATTCGCTCAATTTCCATAAAATCATAAATAAATTGTTGATAATTATTATATTTTATTCAATTTTAATCATAATAATATTCATTTCTAAAAATTACAACTATAAATTTTTACTAAAATGTTAAATATGAATATTGTAAAATGTTTAGAACAGGTATCAATGTTACACAATGTTATATATTTTATAATATTTTTTTTTTACTTAAAATTACTCATTGATTAGACATTCATATATAAATTAAAGAAAATAATTCTTGATTCATGACATATTTTTTCTACTAAACGAATGAAAGCGGTTAAATGATTGTATAAAAATTCTTAAATCAGAAAAACTAACAATACGTAAATTTTTAATTGAACATTTTCACAAGCACTACAAAAAACACTTTTTTTAAGTTTCTATTGTAAACAGATTAACAATATTATAACAGTAATTTTTTTTTATTTCATATAAATGACAAGACAATATTTATAACAATCCAAAACGATGGGACTTAATTTATTGTTTTACTTATTGATATTTTTATTATTTATTTTATGAATATTAAAGTTTCGGTTAAATTTTATTGTATTACAGATGTATGAATATAAGTTACGAAACTGAAATAATCGACGACTTTATCAACGAGTTTGCAAGCCTCGATCAGTTGGGCTTAAGGCATTCTGGAACCTTCTGGAATATTTGAGTGGAACGTGACAGGGATTTGCAAGATTTTTTCTTACATTTTTCTAAAAAAAATTTCCTCAGTTTTTGTTTGGATTTTACACGCAACACCTACTTTGAGGTCACTTTTCTCGTTCAAATCAAAAAATTTCTTTGTAAATCTTTTTTAGAGTCTTAATTTAAGATATTTTATAGCAAACGGTTAAATCGATTTTGAATTTTGACCTTAAACTAAAAAATAATGAACTTTAAGGAAAGTCGCGTTTTTTTCTCTCTCGTACATGTTTTCTGTATAGGTTTGTGTAGCACTTATATGTATTTTGTTTTGGCTCTCCTGTAAAATTTTTATATGACACCTAAAATTTTCACCGAAAAGAAAAGTCTTAATTTTAACCTAAAGAAAAAATCGTAGAACTTTTTGTTCAAAATTCAATATTTTAGGAGCGGCGGTTAATGAGTTAATGCCATCTTTTGATACACGTGCAAAATTCACAAGGCAGGAAAGATTTTGAAAATTTTCAGAATTTCATTCTGAAACGTACAAAAAATCACATTTCATTGACTGGTAATTGATCGAGTCACAGTCTTTTCTGATAGGCAAAATTGACCTTCAATTGGACAGAGTTAAAATCTGACATTTTTTTAATTTGGACTCACCAGATGGCGTTGAAAGCAAAATTTTATTTTTCTCTCAAAATATGAAGAAAATGTATGAAAAGTCATACAAATTCTTGAAATTTACTCAAAAGGGTCCAATCAACTTAAGCCCATGGTTTTCCGCTGGCTGGTCGATCGTGAATATTGTCGTTGATAATTTCAGTTAAGTTACAAGTCTAATTTAAGATTCGAATTCAAAATCGGAAAAATTCAGTATAACTTTTTTTTTAAATTTAATTCTACAAATCTTGCTCATTGCTTTCTCATTCAGTTAATTTAAATTGACATGCCAGTATATATTTTTATTTTTCAACGAATTCAAGTTAAAATTTAAATTTAGAACCGTTATTTATTTCATTTTATCAGGACACTTCAATTTTTTGATTTAATGGACTCCTTATCCATTTCAAATTTTTAATAATAACAGCAAAATTTAATTTTCAATGAAATTTCAACAGGAAATCTGTGAAAGAGATCCTTGAATGCTTTAAAAATTCGTTTGACTAGTAGAATTATATTTTTTTTTGCTCTACTGTATTTAAAATGTACTAACAGTCATAATAATTTTTTTTGTTTGTTTTAAAGTAATGATTAAGTTTGAAATGCGTAAATTAAATTAAATTAAATTAGTTAATATTAAAATTATTAATTGATTGATTGTTCAAAAAAAAAGACTAGAAATTGCTACAGGTAAAAAGTAACTATTATATGATTAAAGTTAGTGTGTATAATTTGACTTTTAAAGATCAGTTGAATTTGATATTTCATTTGAAGATGATTTTTTTTCAATGATATCTTTTGAATCAGCAGTGTTAGTTAAAAATCCTGTAAATTTCCATTTTTGTTGGTCGTCTTCTTGATCTCCATTTTTAATAATATTATTGTTGTTAATATTATTGTGACTAACACATGATTCAAATAAATTGTTATATCGCATTAGAATATCACTCAATTCATGCAGCTTTAAATTTGGCAATAAGTTATTGACATATGTCCAAATATCAATTAAGCGTACACCATTTGGATGTATAGCTAAATACGTTGATGCTAAACCGATTATCTTTGCTTCGACTAGATTAATGCTTTGGCTTTTAGCTTTAATTGAATATGAATTAATATTATTTTTTATTATATCATTTGATTTGTCCTGTTGATTTTCATGCGTTGATTTCTCTTCAGTTTTTAACTTTTTCAATGGTTTTTCATTGTTACAATCTGAATCATAGTGATTTTCATTCGATTTAATTTCATTTGAAATCACTTCACTGACTTTGATGTCCTCTTCAGAGGATGAAATTGAATCACGATTACTTTTTGATGTACTTGCAGATGCAATTTTCGTTTTTAAAAGTAATTCTTTTACATTTGCTTCCTTTAATTTTGCTTCTAATTCACTTATTTTATTGTTAACTTCAGTTTCACGAGCTTTATTGCCTAAGAGTTGTGTTTGCAAATTTCTAATTGTTTCATGCAGTACCTTGAATTTGAAAATGAAAATTTTAAATTAAATTTTTGATTAAATTTAATGATTTTATCATACCTTAATTTGCTTGTCACGTATATCCGAATCAGACTTATTATCCGTCTTAAGTAAGACCACTTCGCTTTTACAAGCACGCAATTGACATCGTAAGCTATCGTTCTCCTCCTTAAATTACAAAAAAAAAATTACAATGAAAATACTGTCTCAATTGAAATGAAAATCCAAAATTTACCTTCAATTTATCATGATAAAACCTTGATTTTTTACTCGGAGTCGATTTGCTACTGTAACTGTCATGTGACTCATCATCACTAATTTCCATCACATCATCGTCACTCTTATCCGAGTCCTTATCTTTATGGTCTTTTGAACCATGTGCTCCATTTGACTCCTGTGATTCATAAAAAGTTGAGAAATAAATAAAATAACTAGTAATATAAAATTCAATTTAATAAAAATAAAAAATTATCTTAAAAATTTAACGTTATAACGATCAATAGTAATAATTATAATAGTAAATAGAATAAAAATTGACGATTTTTTGTAATTTAAAGTCAATTTTTCATATAAATTTTAATTCGACCATTTTAATGAACAATGTACTTCAATGTACCTACCTAAATATGTTTAACAATTAAATTTATTTGTAATTTTATGATATGTTAATAAAAAAAAACACATTTAAATTTTAAATTTAGACCGTTACAGTGTTAAAAAAATATTTAAATAAAAATAATTGTATTATAAAAAAATATTGAAACGAATTGATTTTTATTTTTCGTAATATAATATGACATGGATTGAAATTCTTCCTTTAGACATTTACAGCGACTGGAAACTTACCTGAAGGATTTTTTATATGAAAATTATACAGAAATTTAACGAAATTTTTGACATGAAAGGAAAAGTTTAAATTACATTGAAATTACATCGAAATGAGGACTAAAACTAAAAAGCTCATGTAAAATTATTTGAAGAAATTTCCTTTTTTTTGATTTTTATAGATCATCATGAATATTTGAGACGAATTTTAATGCGAAATTTCCATGTGTCGTGAATGATTTTAAGCGTTAAAATGCTGCTAAAGTCACACATTAATGTTAAAAGTATTAACCTATTTCTACCTTCTACGTTACAATAACATAACAAAAAAAAATGCATTCGAACAAAACATTTTAGTATTAAGGTTAGCCAATGATATTTACTGTAGAATTTTGGTTAGCACACAAAAAATTAAAACACAAATGAAATTTCAATGAATCAGTACTAGGAGGGTTTTGTTTTGAAATTACCATTAAACACAATTAAAATTGTAAAAAAATGTATGATTTTCAATACGTACCAGTGACTGTTTCCATAAGTCGATGTTTTTTCTTTGGGCTTTTGTGAAGTGGTCCCATACCTTCTTGTGATTGGCAGCCGTGAATACTTTATCGATCTGATTGACTGATAATAATTGATAATACATATTTTTTTTTTATATGATAAAGAGGTACATACTTATTAAAAAAAGCGATTTTTATTTTGTATTTTTATAGAAAGAGTGTGTGTGTGTGTTTAATTTTCTTTTTTTTCAAGAAAAGAAAAGTTAAATTAAAATAAATTTTTGGGTCATAAGAGGATGAAAGGACTTAAAAAGCACCATTTTGAGTATAAAAACTTTCAGTACCCTATTTTTTCAATATCTATAAGTGATATTCAATCGTGTCTTTATTTCTATAGATTTTGTTTCACTAAATTTTGTCTGTGATGTGAAGAGAACATGCATCAATCCATATAAATTTATTTTATTTTTTTATAAACAAAGAAAAGAAAAAAAACAGCCAATGAAAAATTAAAGAGAAAATTATAAGAAATTTTTCATACACACAGATTTCAATCCAGGCGCGTGTCTTCAATTCCTTCTATTGCAATAAATTTTATTTTCATATTACCTGTTGCATGTTCGCTTCAATCCGTAGAAGTATTTTCACTATTTAAAAGATTTTTTTTGTAATGAAAAATAAAATTGAATTTCAAATCTGACTTTAAATTTCAAAACCAATCAGAAATTTTTTATAAAACTTTTTTACATTTAATCTGTACCCACAGCTACGTACCTTCAAATCAACGATTAGTCAACTAATTTTAATTTTTTTTTCTACAATTTAATTTAATTTGAATATTTACCTTTTCCAAGGAAAACTAATTGAATTTTTCTAATTTTCAGTTTAAATAAAAAATGTATTGAAATTTCACCCACCAAAAAGAGTAACACGAATATTTTAAGCCACCTAAAGAAAAATTTACATTTAACGGTTTTTTTGGTCCAAAAATCTTCAAAAAAAAGTCAAAATTATTATTCAGTCAATTCAAAGTCAATGATTCGTTCCATGACAAACATTTTTTTTAATGGAGGTTTTAAATTCAAATGATAAGTAAAATTATAAGCAAAATCCCATTTAAAAGCTTTTTCAATATAAATATATAGATTAAAAAAAAATCTTATCGTTAAAAACAATTATAATAGGTGTGTGTATATCTCACCTGATCCGAGATATTTAGCTTACTATACTATTCTTTTTATTTTTAACTTATTTTTACCCATTCCAATCCTGTTTTTATTTTAATTTGATTTCTTATTAATAATTAAAATGAAATTGCATCGAATTGAGACTTAATGACTTTTGAGTATGTGTTTCTGTGTACATACGACACTGGTTATGTTAATTATAAAATTTATTTTACATAAAGAAATTGCAGATGAAATTTGTTGTCATATTTAATTTTTTTTTTTAGATAAGATGATGAAAAGGAAAAAAAAATATCTATAGAAGCGAAATGATCCCCACTGTTAATTCATTAAAATGTATCCAATTTTTGTGTGAAATTGATTTGATAAAGAGAGGAAAAATGTAAAGCTACCACCAGATTATTTTTTCTACTATTCAATTTTTTTTGTTGAGGCTCACTTATAATTATATGAAAAAAAAATAATGAAGATTAATGAGTGTTTTTGTGTACTTACATTGAACGGTCATTGTCATCATTTGTTTCTTGTATTTTTCTTTTGCTTCTTTGAATTCTTGTTCATACGTTGATTTTTCATTTTGAAGTCGACGCACATGCGAATTTGTGCTCTGTATGATGGTGTAGAAAATATTTGAGTTCTTTTTATTGCAATCACCACGTTCAAGCCATGTGCAAAGTATTTGACATGCTTTCAAGAAAGTATCATCACTTTTGATTTTTTCAGCCAAATTCATGGCCTCACTTTCCGAGTAATGTATGATTTGGGGTGGTGACAACGGTCTCAATCGTTCTTTTTCCATTTTTTCACGATGTCTTTGTTCACGCTGGGCCTGTCTCGTACGACACTCATATTCGTATTGATCGTCACGTGCTTGGGCATAATCGACATGTAATCTGCCACAATTTGCAACGTCGTTACTGTTTCCAATACGAACGCGATATCCTGATAAATAGATGGCGGATTCAACTGATGCTTCAAATACAAATCGTATGTGACAAAAATTCTTCTTTGATAAACGAAGTGTTGTAATTTCGCCACATCGTTCAAAAATCTCATGGATAATTTGTTCAGTCATGTTGTCGGGAAGTCCACCAACAAAAACAGTGCGACAACCTGGTGGTTTTTCCCTAGTTGTTGGTTTTGGTGCATTTGGATTCGGTGGAAATAGGATACAACTTTTGCATTGAATAAATTCTTTGGTTTGTCCAGATGATTGACTACTATTGCCGGTACTTGGACCTGCATCTACTGTCTGAGGAGGTTGAGGATTGACTTGTTGTGGTGTATTAAGACAATTCATTTGTTGCACCATCGAAATTTGTTGTTGCATATTAATCAAATTTGGATCAACCATTCCGGGCATCATCAATGGAAATTGCATTTGATTAGCTCCTGGTATCCCCATCATATTGCCATAAATCATATCACCATTTGACATCATTCCAATTGGAGCTTTTCCTAAGTTTTTATCTCCCAAATCTAAGGTGTTTTGTTCATTTGGTCTAACACGAGACATGTCATACATGGCTGCCGCCTCAGCAGGCGTCTCCAATTCCATGGGCACATCTTTGTTCACACTACTACAATTTCCATTTTGATTGTTGTTCATGACAGCCGATAGTGCAGCCAAATGCATTTGATTTGCAGTGGTGGGCATTTGTGGTCCCTGTGCACCTGGCACTGGATTCCCTAATTGATTTGCATTATGTTGAGGTCCGAGTGTAACTTGAGATTGGGCATTCACAAAATTACCCAGCATTTGCTCTAAAATTAGAATCAAGAAAAAAAACACAGGAAGTGAGTTAATTTTCATTTAACATACTTTCACACATCGCGTTGATAAAAAACAAATTTCTTATCAAAACTAACACATGTACTTACGTAATTGTAATTGTAACGCATTATTTGCAATTGATCCTATGTTGAATGCCATATTTTATCATTACATGTGTGGGTTTTCTATTAATTTAAAGGTTTTTTCTCTCCATCTGATGTAACTTTGTTTTCTTTTCACAATTTTTTTTTCTAATTAAATTAAAACCCTTTCTGCTAAACGTTAAATGTCATTCAATTGATATACCCTATCAGCAAAATATCATTGTACTGTTCACTAACTGTCAAATGAACCTTACATCTACATCATTTTTTTCTCATTAATGAATAGCAAACAGACACACACAATAATTATAATTTATTTTCTACCTATTTTCAATTTAAAATTAAAATTTTAATACTTTTTTACATCAAATCAGCATAAAATGTGTACAAAACCCAACTACAAGATGAACTCTAGCCGAAAATAGTGAAGATTTGATCTTTAACACGGTGAAATGCAATGAAAATTCCATTTTAAAAAAAGTTAAAAATTTTGTATGCACCAAAATACACAAAATGTCGACCATGATAATTGGCTAGCTAAAAGAAGAACCACAGCAATAAAAATTTCAAGTCAAAAATTAGTGTGTGTACTTTTATATTGGAATATCCAATATAAATGAAATAATTGTAATTAATTGTGTAAATTGTATACTACAAAAAAATATTAATCATAAATGTATGCAAGATAATAATATTTGAAGAAGAGGAGAAACGCTCAAATCAAAATATCAATTACAAAATCTAGAAAACGACAAACCATGAATAAAAATCTGAATAGAAACGGTGCTCAAAAAATCAGAATCACAGGTTAGATTTTAATTTTAAATGCATTATTATAATAATAATAATAAAATTATATAATGTTATCTAAATATTTATAACATTCATATAAAATGAAAAAAAAATGTGTAACAATTAAAATAAATATTTATCCTTCTATTTGCAGTTTTGTGTGCTCGAAATCTTGTACGAAAAGATTTATTTCGTAAGTATTCATCTTTTTACTTTATTTTATATACATTTGTTGATATTATTATTATTATTATTTTATAATAAGTTTATTATGTATAACATTTTTTTTTTTATCATTATATACATCATATGAATGTTAGAGTAGTAAATAAAAAAAACAAGAAGAATTAATTGATTCATTCAAATAAAATCTGAAGATGAAATATAAAAAAAATTAGTCGTAAAAAAAATATAATTATAGAATTTAACATGAAACATGATTATTATATTTTTTTGATGATAAAAGTACAAAAATATATATATCAAGGTGTTATATATGTATAAAAATTAACAAGGCTATGAAGAATTTGTTTCAAATTGATAGTAACACAAGTCAATATTTACAAATTTATAGAATGATGTCTACATAGATTATTTACAATTTTTGTCTTGTTTCGAAATTTAGTTTAATAATGTAAATAAATTAAACTTTAATTTTAAACGATATTGACCAGCAATGATCTTATTATACCGTTCAGTAATTTTTATTTTTTTTTTATGTACAACATCATTGAAATACATGCATTGCACCTTTGAGTCTGTTACATGAAGTCTCTTCTTTTCTATTTCGTTTTTTTTTTTTTATTTTCATTATACATTCGATTGAATTGAAACATTATTGTTTTACCTATAAAATAATGTTAAAAGAAAGAAAAAAATGTGTATAAAATTGTATCAAATATACACGCCAATTTGATTCGTAATTGCTGAACCGAAAAGAAAATATGTTACTTTTTAAAAGACTTCAACTATATACAAATTACTTTGCCATTTTTTATTTTATTTCATTTTATTTTTTATGTTTAAAACTTTAATATATTCTTTAAAAAAAAATTTCAATTCATACAACAATAAACACAAACATAATAATAACATTTTTCAAGCCTCGTAGCTCCTCTTCGATATATTTACTATGATTATTATTATTATTGTTATTTTAACAGTATTGTACAAACGCGGTGTATGAGGTAACAGACATAAAAAAATGAAAATAATAATTGGAAAAAAAAATGTAACATCAATTTTTTGCATAAGCGCATTTTGATACAAATTAATTGAAATGTGGGTCAAAAACAAGCGTACGCAATATACGTAAAATGTCACGCGCAAGTACGTACTGGGACATGTACTGTATTGAGTGTTTATGCAAAAATTTATACGAAAAAATCACACATGGCTTTATCAAAGATTCATTCAAAAGAAAATAAGCCGTTAGATACAGTGATGGGTTCGTCGTTTGTCATTTTGATCAAATGGACTAAAAATAATTCTCAATTTCAAAAAGTTTTAAGGTGTCTCTCCTTACGTACAATATTTTGCATGGATTTCTATGAGACTTATACGCATTTTTTAAAGTCGTTTAGTTTCATTTCGACATAACAGTTAACGATCAACCAGCAGCTTCAGAATCAGGATGAGAAAAGGACAAATTTAGAGGATTTTCTTTCGTTTGTGTATCTATAGTATCAATGTCAAGTTTTATCTGCTTGTTCAGTTAATTTTTTTCATTATTTTCATAAAAATTATGATTTTTTAGTAATTTTTGACAATTAATGCATTTTTAAGACCCGAAATTACTGGTTGAGTGTTAAGAATTGAACCTCTAAACATTACTATTGTAAACATGTACGATACCTCAACGTGCTGTACGTTCATATAGCACATACAACACAAAACGGTCTCAAAAGCTCATTTTAAATGTAAAACATACCGGAATATTACGTTTAATAATAATAAAAATTTAAAAAAAATTTCTAACATACATTTAAAGTTAAATGAAATATTTTTTTTTAATAATAATAATAATAAGAAAAGGAAGAAAAAAAATGTACATTATTATTAAATATTTTTTTTTTAATTATGATTTTTATGTCTTCATATAAATGTAGCTCACATTGATTTCCTTAATTAATTGATATCATTCGTCTGCATTGCGATGATAAAAAAAAACACCATCATATTGCACACATGTTATTATTTAAAATAAAAATAAAATGAAACTTAAAAGTTCCTGTATGCTAGACA
Source organism: Culicoides sonorensis (assembly GCA_900002565.1). NCBI lineage: Eukaryota > Metazoa > Arthropoda > Insecta > Diptera > Ceratopogonidae > Culicoides > Culicoides sonorensis. Next base: position 111,809 of record LN483776.1, read on the forward strand.
AAAAAAAAATACAAAAAATTATAATGAAATTTTAGTAGGTGTCGATTAATTTTTATGGTTTCAAGTCGTATTAAAATGAATGCTTTTTAGGATAAGTAAAATGTTGTCGTTTAAATGTTTTTAAATTATTTAATGGATCATTGTTATCTGTTGACCATATTACTTAACTTTGCAAAAAAAAAACATTCTGCTGGTAAAAAATAAAGTAATTAAGCATAAAAATTTGTATAATTTACACAATTTTGTCAAAATCTAAAGATAAATGACAGACAAAAATAAAAAAAAAGTTACGCTTAATTATTATGATACAAACCTGAATTTTTTTGTTGTCTTGAATACCTTTTAAAAAATTTATGTATATAATGTTTTGTCATCACCTTTTTCATTTTATTTTAATTTCAAGTACATACTTTACCTGAAACTCAACATGAATTGTATCAAAAAATTTAACATAAAATTAAAAAAAAAATAATGTATACAAAACAACAAAAAAGTGATATTTAAAATGTATGCTCTTATCTTATAGTTCTTCTTTTATTTCATTTTACGTTCCTTTCTTTTGTTGTTATCCT